>JAHNEJ010003073.1:0-289853 GCA_022559845.1 Amorphophallus konjac | reverse complement strand
CGTCTCATGAAGTCTGTACACCACTGTAACTGCACCGTCTCACCCACCGTCTCATTCAGCGTCTTAGGCTTGCAAAGTCTACACATTGGTCGGTGGAAAGTCTATACATTCGTTACAATGCACACATCGTCTCAACTTGCGTCTCATGCATATAGTAAGTCTATACATTGCTATAGTAACGCAAGTCTATACATCGTCCGTTTCATGCATTGTCTTAGGCAAGTCTGTACAGTGGACCGTCTCAATTAGCGTCTTGTGCATTGAGCAAAGTCTATATAGACACCACCATCTCATTCAGCGTCTTAGACTTGCAAAGTCCATACATTGGTCGGTGGAAGCAAAGTCCATGCATTGGACTGTAGCATGCTCGAAGGACAAGTCTATACATTAGGTTTTTACTTACGTTGCTTCTCAAAGTCTATACAAACTTCAGCGTCTCATTCTGCGTCTTATATCAAGTATGTACAGCCCTTCATATAGAAAGTCTATACATCGTGATGTCTTACACATTGGCTGATTGAATGATCTCAAAGTCTATACATCGGACTATTACAGCAAGTCTGTACATTGTCCGTCTCAGTTAGCGTCTTATGCTTTGGGGCGAAGTCTATACATCCGATTGTTCAGCTTGTGGCCAAGTCTGTACATTGGCCTTCATGCCTCAAGTATATACATTGCATGTTCGTTCAAACAAGTCCATACACTGAGCAAGTATACACATTGTGTTTGTCTTGTAAAGTCGATACTTTGATGTCTATACATTTGTTTTGAGCGAAGTATATACACTGCAATGTATATACTTACAACTGATGATCCGATACTCTGTCTGACAGCTGCTCTGCTCATGAAGCTTAAGGAGGGCACGTGATCCGAGGTTGGAAGGCCTGACCAGATGGTGACACGTGTGCTGAAGCAAGTCCAGATGCTGCCACGTGGATGGAAGCACCTCGGATCTGGAGAATTCCTTGGGCGGGAAAACGTGGAAGCCACGCGCCCTTATCATTGGGATTATCTACAGGGATTGCTGACATGGCTCTTGATCCCAGGAGGATGAGGAGCCCTGATGATGCCACATGGATGAACCTATCTCGGATCTGGTGAAACTCTTGGGCGGGAAACGTGGAAGCCACACGCCCTTATCCAACCTGCTGCTGGTATATAAAGAAGCTTTCATCTTCTGTTTAAGGCTGATCGAGTGTGGCAAGTCTATACAGTGAGACTCAGTCTGAAGCTGCAGCCACCGAGATCCAGAGAAGAAAAGCAGAGAAGAAGATACATAGAGAAAAGAGAGATGTGTTGAGAGAGTTCGAGAAGAGAGAGATGAGTTGAGAGAAGTCTATTGAGAGGTTGTAAGTCAGTCTCTTGGTTCAGAAACCAGAGCTGACTCTGCTCATACTTGAGCTACATTTGTCTGATTTTCCATTTCGTTTATTTCTGATTTTATTGCTTTCGATACCTTTGTTCTTCAAGCTGTGTATCAGCGGATGTAGTGGAGGTTTCCACTGGACAGGTAAAGCTGTAATCCTTAGCTGGCGAGACTTGGTCTCGGACGGGTTAAGCTGTATTTCCCCAGCGGTTTGCAGAGGTGTATCCTCTGGACAGCAAGCTGTGTTGCTCAGCGGGCAGTGAAGGATTCCACTGGACAGCAAGCTGTGTTGCTCAGCGGTTTGTAGGCCAAGCTGTATTGCCCAGCGGACACAAGCTGTGTTACGCAGCAGTAAGCCATACTCAGTTGAGTGTGGGGTAGACGTAGGTCATTGACCGAACCACCTAAAATCTTGTGTGCATTGTGTTTGTGAGTTTGCTCATGAACTGGTGTGTGACTGAATCTCTTGATTATCTTCACAGATCGCTTGTGCTTTTGCTAAGTTTAGACACTCGAGTTAGTGTTTTAGTAGATCTACCTTTATTCCGCTTTTGAACCTCCAACTGGTTTTAAATTAGGCTGTAGATCTATTCACCCCCCTCTAGATCCACACTTCGTGGAGATAGACTGCGTCCATCTAACTTCAACACTTGGTATCAGAGCCTAACTCTTCTGCAGGGACTCATCGCCCGAAGAGGAAAGGCAAAGATGGATGTTCGAGGGATGATAGCTGAAGGACACTCAACCACAAATCCCCCATTCTTCGACGGATCTAACTATGCATACTGGAAGAATCGTATGCAAGTGTTTTTGAGGGCTAAGGATTACGAGCTTTGAAAGGTAGTCAGCAAGGGACCTTATGAGCTGTCCCCAAATGAGGAAGTCTAGACCAAGGAGGAAATTAGAAGGTCCACGCTCAACTGGAGTGCAATCAACGCAATCCAGTGTTCTCTGCATCCCACCGAATTTTCTCGAGTATCAGCCTACAGTTTAGCTAAGGAGATGTGGGATGCACTGGAGGTGATTCATGAAGGGACTTCTCAGGTCAGAGAGACGAAGGCCAATTTGCTTGTGTCTGAATATGAAGCCTTCAAGATGAAGCCCAACGAGACCATCAAGGAGATGTATGCTCGATTGACAACTATCACTAATGGTCTCAGAGGTTTTGGGAAAACGCAGACAGAATATGATACAGTGAGGAAGATTCTGCGTTCCCTGACTCCCGTTTGGCACACCAAAGCTACAGTAATGGAGGAGTCAAGGGATTTGTGAAATACAAGGGCAGATGAACTAATTGGATCTCTAATGGCATATGAGATGAATCTGCCAAAGATAGAGGAAGTGGAAGTAAAGCAGAAACCGATTGCACTGAAGGCTGGTGGCAGCAAATCCAGCAAATCAAACCGATCCAGCTCTGGTGGATCATCATCCGAGGAGAGCCGGAAAGAACAAGATGTAACCGGTACTGAGATGGCAATGATGACTAGAGAGTTCAGGCAATTCCTCAGGAAAGGAGCAGGACAATTCAGCCGAAGGAACCATGGTGGCGGCCGGCAGGACACAAGGTATAAATCTAAACCTGCAAACCAATATGGAACTTACGTGTGTTATCAATGCAGGAACTCTGGCCATCTGAAAGCTGACTGTCCAGAGAACCAGAAGCACAAGGACAAGTCAGATAGAAAGAACATGAAAGGAAGAGCCATGGTCAGCACATAGAGTGATGAAGATGAAGATTCTTTCAGCCATACTTCGGATAGTGAGGGAGAATCAGAAAAACCCATATGTCTCATGGCAACCAGCTCTGAAGACAGAGAGGAAGACTCAGATGAGGTAAATTCTCCATTTGATAATTTTACTGTTGATGATTGGGTAGATGCCTATCATAAACTAGCTGATCAAGCAGATGACATTAGTAGGGAAAATAGGCATCTAAAAAGGAGGATTAACTCTATGCAAAATGATACAACTCTTACTGATAAAATTGCATATCTAGAATCTGAGAATAAAGATTTGAAACTCACATGTTCTGAACTAGATGAAATCAAGAATGAGTTTAAAACTTCTAGGGAAGAGAATGTGAGGCTTGAAAATGAAGTTGACGAATGGAAACTAAAAATTCAAAAATATGAGAGTGAGATAAAGCTGGTGAATGAAAAATATCAAGCTGTCCTAAGTGTGAACACAGAACTGAAAAAATCCATAGAAGACATTCAAAAGGATAATGAGGACAAGCTTAAAACCATTGAGAAAATGACCCAGGGAACAGATAATCTAAATGCTTTGTTAGGGTCAAAGGTTAATTTCAGAAAAGAGGGCCTAGGATTTAATTCTAGTGCAACAAAAATATTTGGGATGAAAACAATTTCATTTGTTGCTCAAAAAGAAAAGGGACCTCTAATTAGCATGAACTCAACCATTTCAATGAACACAACTGCTAATCTGAAAAAGCCCAGTGCTGAAGAGAAGGGCAAACAAAAGGTAAGTGAGCCTAGTAGAGCTAGCACATCCAAGTACAATCCCAAGGCTCAGTCACAGGTTAGGGGTCAACCTAAACAGTCTTATAAACCCCACACTAAGGTTACCAGGTCTCCACCATCACCACCACCTCTGAAGAAGACTCAATACACACCTATGAATAGGTCAGCAGGGTCCAAGGTGCAGGGGAGACAGAATGCTGCTAGGAGTCAACCCAATCATTTCTATCAACCCAGAGCTCAGACTTACTACAATGCACAGACAACCTATTTCAATAGGTCAGGTTGGACTAGAACTCCGGGAAGGTTTACAGGTCTTGCATATCAAGCTGCACAATATCATAGACCTTACACTAGAAATTGGGTTAGTGGGTATGGCAACTGGTCACCTAGAAACATGCACTATTTCAGCCAGCCCAGGAACCACTATGGCCAAAATGTCATGCATACACCCTGGCCAAGGCACTGGCAAAGAAACAACACTGTCAATAATTATGCTGGCGCAAATAAGAAGAAAAATAAAAAAAAGAAAAGGAACAACAACAGAAAGAAATCTGTAGGATCCACTGAACAAAATTCTTTCAAACAAATGTGGATACCAAAAAGTCTGCTGTCTTGCATTGCTTCTACTTCATCTTCTATGGAGCCCAATCAGACTTGGGTTCCAAACTTCTCTACCTGATTGTGTGTGCAAGTATGTCTGGCAGCCAAGAACAATCTGTGGTACTTGGATAGTGGCTGCTCCAGGCATATGACAGGAGATAAGGCCAAAAAATTCGAAAAGCTGGAAGAGATTGGAGGCCTTGTCAACAATTTGATGCAACACTAAGGGTAAAAAATAAATCAGTCAAGTAAAGTAGGCAAGTGATTTATCTTCAGAACTGAATTGAGAAAGTCATGTCAATTTGGTTGCCTAATTCCTGTTTTTCTCTTCGTGTCTAGCTGATCAGTCTGCATTCCAGACTCAACTACTGAATTTAAATTCTGCACAAAAGCTGATGATTCTCTTCTCTTTGCATGTTATTGCACTGTGTACACTGAATGCTAGAAACTGAATTATCTTGAAAAGTTGATTGCTCCCGAATGATGCTCTCTAATGAATAAACTCTCTGCTGGTTTTGTGAATGCTGGATGTTGCAACAGACTCATGATCATGCATGACATTCATATCTTCGTGATCATCATTGCATATCATTCATTCATGACCTATGCATAAGCTCTCTCTCATTTAATTCTTGTCATTCATTAGCAAAATTGCATGCATATAGACAGGGGGAGTATTGTTAGAAATTCAGAGTGGTCATCAATTCTATTGAATTATTTCATCCTAGACTCTAAATGATTGAGTCTGACATATGGCAATCTGTTAGTCAGTTCTGATTTCTAAGCAATAGAAAATAGACTTCTTCTCTTATAAGAATTTTAAATTGCTTAAAGATTGGCTTAATGGTTTAAAATTTATAATCCTTGAAGTTTAAAGATTACAATCAGTAAATAAGAAAGCCGAAAATTGATAAAACTCTCAACCCCTTTCTTATTTCATGTCAGACAAAGCTAATCATATCTGAAATCTGAAAACTCATCTGAAATCATGTTAGAGAAGCTAAGTATGTGTATTGTTCTTAAACCAGTCATTCTGAAACATATAAAGAATAGCTAAGAAAGATATTGAAAAATATTAAAAATCATTGAAAATTAACATTGGCAGAGCAATGACTGGTAAATCACTGAGAAACTGAGTGATCCATCAAAGAAGTGGACAACACTCATGTCATGAAGTGTACTAGCTATCTCTGTATAAAATGATCAAAACAGTAGGCTGGTTTCACTGAGTACCTGAGGGTAACTGGCGTCTGATAAACGTGTACCCTCACACAAAAAGGTGTAAATCAGTTCTGTTGAATTTGATCATAGGCAGAATTGTCCATCTTGTTGAGTATCTAAGGGTATTGGCGTCTGATAAACGTATACCCTTACGCAGAAAGACTTATGGTACCTGAATGCCCTAAATGAACTAATATTGATAATGCTGTTCCTTCAAAAGAAAATTCATGGATGTCAATTTGTTTATTTTCAATACATGACCTAGCATCTCTTAACAACTTTTAATGAGTATACGAAAGTAGGATATTTTGAAACTGAATCTTTCATGCAAATGTGATTCTGGTTTATTGTTTTATCATGCACAGCCAACTTATCCATTGATTGTAGTGCATGAACTCAAAATTTATAACCTTTAAACCAGACTTCTATCTGAAAGTAGTTTCTAAATTCATATGACTGAAGACTCAATGCTTTAGAATGCTTATTCCTAAACTACTTGTTCAGAATGCCAGTCAGATGATCACTCTTACTCCTTCCCTTGTACTCACTTTCCCTCCTCTTTGTTGATGGCAAAGGGGGAGAATATTGTCTGAATTCATTCCTTCATTCCAGAGGGAGAATTCTGAATTCAGGGGGAGTGTATGCATCTGCATCATGGTATGGAAAAAAGAGAAATTTTGTTAGCAGGGAGTTGCTCACATTTCGTAGCATGCAGCATGCATTCATAGCATCTGCATAACAATCTGAATAACAAATCATGTCTTTCATCAAAAATTACATCTGTATAACATGATGTTGCTATACTATATGATAGGGGGCTGCCATCATCAAAAAGGAAGAGATTGTTGTGACTCCTCTGTGTTGATGGTGTTGACATGTACTTTATTTCATATGGCAACACATTGTTTTGATTGATTGGCAACACTGTTTATGTTTTGATGAAATTGATTTTATCAGATTGTCTGTGTGTTCTATGCATCTCACAGGTTAACACACTGCATTACACTTCAAGTATGTACAGCCGTCTCTTGCATTGCGTCTCTTGCATTGTTCATTCGTAAAGTCTGTTCAGTGAGCGTCTCATTGGTGAAGTCTGTACACTCACCAACTGAACTTCAAAGTCCATACATTGGCATTCAGACTAGCAAGTCTATACAGCGTCCGTTGTCTAGAGTCTCTTGAAGTCTGTACAATGGACTGTGCTTCACAAAGTCTATACATTTGTCGGTGCTAAGTATATACAGTGAGCGTCTCATGAAGTCTGTACACCACTGTAGCTGCACCGTCTCACCCACCGTCTCATTCAGCGTCTTAGGCTTACAAAGTCTACACATTGGTCGGTGGAAAGTCTATACATTCGTTACAATGCACACATCGTCTCAACTTGCGTCTCATGCATATAGTAAGTCTATACATTGCTACAGTAATGCAAGTCTATACATCGTCTGTTTCATGCATTGTCTTAGGCAAGTCTGTACAGTGGACCGTCTCAATTAGCGTCTTATGCATTGAGCAAAGTCTATACAGACACCACCGTCTCATTCAGCATCTTAGACTTGCAAAGTCCATACATTGGTCGGTGGAAGAAAAGTCCATGCATTGGACTGTAGCATGCTCGAAGGACAAGTCTATACATTGGGTTTTTACCCACGTTGCTTCTCAAAGTCTATACAGACTTCAGCGTCTCATTCTGCGTCTTATATCAAGTATGTACAACCCTTCATATAGAAAGTCTATACATCATGATGTCTTACACATTGGCTGATTGAATGATCTCAAAGTCTATACATCGGACTATTACAGCAAGTCTGTACATTGTCCGTCTCAGTTAGCGTCTTATGCTTTGGGGCGAAGTCTATACATCCGATTGTTCAGCTTGTGGCCAAGTCTGTACATTGGCCTTCATGCCTCAAGTATATACATTGCATGTTCGTTCAAACAAGTCCATACACTGAGCAAGTATACACATTGTGTTTGTCTTGTAAAGTCGATACTTTGATGTCTATACGTTGGTTTTGAGCGAAGTATATACACTGCAATGTATATACTTACAACTGATGATCCGATACTCTGTCTGATAGGTGCTCTGCTCATGAAGCTTAAGGAGGGCACGTGATCCGAGGTTGGAAGGCCTGACCAGATGGTGACACGTGTGCTGAAGCAAGTCCAGATGCTACCACGTGGAAGGAAGCACCTCGAATCTGGAGAATTCCTTGGGCGGGAAAACGTGGAAGCCACGCGCCCTTATCATTGGGATTATCTACAGGATTGCTGACATGGCTCTTGATCCCAGGAGGACGAGGAGCCCAGATGATGCCACATGGATGAACGTATCTCAGATCTGGTGAAACTCTTGGGCGGGAAACGTGGAAGCCACGCGCCCTTATCCAACCTGCTGCTGGTATATAAAGAAGCTTTCATCTTCTGTTTAAGGCTGATCGAGTGTGGCAAGTCTATACAGTGAGACTCAGTCTGAAGCCGCAGCCATCGAGATCCAGAGAAGAAAAGCAGAGAAGAAGATACATAGAGAAAAGAGAGATGTGTTGAGAGAGTTCGAGAAGAGAGAGATGAGTTGAGAGAAGTCTATTGAGAGGTTGTAAGTCAGTCTCTTGGTTCAGAAACCAGAGCTGACTCTGCTCATACTTGAGCTACATTTGTCTGATTTTCCATTTTGTTTATTTATGATTTTATTGCTTTCGATACCTTTGCTCTTCAAGCTGTGTATCAGCGGATGCAGTGGAGGTTTCCACTGGACAGGTAAAGCTATAATCCTCAGCTGGCGAGACTTGGTCTCGGACGGGTTAAGCTGTATTTCCCCAGCGGTTTGAAGAGGTGTATCCTCTAGACAGCAAGCTGTGTTGCTCAGCGGGCAGTGGAGGATTCCACTGGACAGTAAGCTGTGTTGCTCAGCGGTTTGTAGGCCAAGCTGTATTGCCCAGCGGACGCAAGCTGTGTTGCGCAGCAGTAAGCCATACTCGGTTGAGTGTGGGGTGGACATAGGTCATTGACCGAACCACCTAAAATCTTGTGTGCATTGTGTTTGTGAGTTTGCTTGTGAACTGGTGTGTGACTGAATCTCTTGATTATCTTCATAGATCGCTTGTGCTTTTGCTAAGTTTAGACACTCGAGTTAGTGTTTTAGTAGATCTGCCTTTATTCCGCTTTTGAACCTCCAACTGGTTTTAAATTAGGCTGTAGATCTATTCACCCCCCTCTAGATCCACACTTTGTGGAGATAGACTGCGTCCATCTAACTTCAACAGGTTCCCGGCGCGCCACCTAGAGGGGTTTCTTGGCATGGCTGAAACAGGTTCCTGACACAGGGGAAAAAGGGTTCTCGGCGCCCAGTTCTTGGCGCGCAAAGGGCTGCGCCGGGAGCTATTCATCGCGCCGAGGGATACTAGCGCCGGGAAGGTAATGGTTTTGGGCGCCGGGAAGGTTTATGGGGTTTTACGGTGCTCTGTTCTGAGGATTTTTGGGATTCAGGCGATGATTGGGGTAAGATTTGAGGTGCAAACGCGGGGTGAGCCAAGGGCTTTATGAGGCTGATGTCAGGGAGTCACAGGAATGAAAGGGGGTTCGAGGGATTAGAGTCACCAAGCATTCGAAACCCTCTGGAACAGGCTTTATACCCTTTATGTCGCCGGCCATCCAGGGGATCAAGAAATGACTGTCTCTGATCCCTGGAATGGCCCTGATGGCTTGGGAAACTTGGGAAGGATAAAGACTTCATAGCATTAATATCATCGATGTCGTCGAGGGCGAGAGGAGGACAAAACCCAGGAATCCACAGAAGTGAGGATCGGGGCTCTGCAATAGCTCCATCGAGACTACAGGAGGAAAGAGTAGTATAGAGTGTTTGATAACCATTCGGGCGAACGACAGACACTCAAAATCACGGGTTCATCAATCAAACGATGCGATAGAAGGGTTAACGACAACAATCATCAGAGAGAGATGAGGGGGAAGAATCTCGGGCTTCTATTCATTCAATCAGTCTCATCATTTACATTTCATCGGTTACAGAAATATAATTTGAACGACAACAGGGACGAACTATAGACATTATTCAAATCGAAGAAGAGCCCATGAAAAGGGGAGGAAAGGGTACATAAGATGCGGAAGCAAAGCGAATTTGGATAACCAGAAGATGGGGGAGGGCGGAGCATTGACTCCTCTCCCTCCCCAAGCACCCACCTTCTCCTTCCTTCAGCCTCGGCAGCAGCTTCTCTTCTCTCCTCTCTTTTGTTATCTGGCTATCTGAATATCTCTCATCTCTTCTCTTCGATGGCTCTCTCTATCTCATCCCTTCTCAAGTGGACGAAATTGGGGGGGGGGGGGTTATAGGCACAGCACCCCCCTCTCGGCCTGCTCCACCCCGGCGCGTCTTTCGCACCCTCCCAGCGCGCCTTAATTCGGACGGGGAGCTTCCCGGCGCCACCCTGATGGGCTTTGGGCTTTGGTGAGGAGCTCCCGGAGCCACACTCATGGGCCCATTTAGGGCTTTTAATGTTTTAATTCTTCTTATCAGCGGGCATAAGCTGTCAAAGCTATCCAGCCTGAAAAAGTCTTTTCATTTGTTAACCCTTCTGAGCCTGTCAGAACAGGCGAAGGCCCCTTCGTTGGTGGGTTGATATAGTTTCATCAGAACGCTTCTGGAGGTTTTCATCAGTCAATAGACTTGCAATTTCATCAGTACTACCATCTGGGCGATGACGACACCGAACATCAGCTTGGTCGGGGAGGACTTCAGCCGGGTAGATAGTTTTAGTGACGACTCTTCTGTAGTTCTGGCTTTGCAGGAATCCCTGGGATCTTTATTTCTGATCCAATCTTATCTTCAGTCCCATCTTTATTCTTGATTATATCTCAGGTGTCAACAAATGCCCCCCACCTGTAGGTGGCGTAAGCCCAGAATAAGTGACACGGTGCCTGCATGTGTATCATTTAGCATCTGAGAGTATCTTTCTTAGCCTTTCAATACTAGTTTTCTTTGATCTTCAGCCTGACAGCTTTCCTGTAATGGCTTCAGTATATTTTTTTCTTCGTTTTCCATATTTTCTAACAATTTCTGCTTCATTAATAGCTTCAGATGGCTTCTTGGCGCATAGGGCCTGGTTCTCGGCGCACCACAGCTTCCCGGCACGGAGATAGATGGTTCTCGGCGTGCTTGGGTTGAGTGGGCTTCTCGGCGCGCCCCTTGAGTGTTCTCGGCGCGCCTCAACCAAGGGAAGAGGCTTCCCGGCGCGCAAGAGTCCAACTGGACTTGATTGAAAGGATCTCGGCGCCATACTCATAGGCCCATTTATGGCTTTTTTGATGTTTACATTCTTTTTGTCAGCGGGCTTAAACTATCAGAGCCGTCCACCCTACCTTTTCATCTATTTATCCCTTCGAGTCCATCAGAACAGGCGAAGGCCTCTTCATCAGTGAGTTAGTATAGTTTTCATTAGAACATTTTGGAGGTTCTCATCAGTCGGTAGACTGTAATTTTCATCAGTACTGCCACCTGGGCGATGACAACACCGGACATCAGCTTGGCCGGAGAGGGCTTCAGCCGGGTAGATGACTAATAGTGATGAGTCTTCTTTAGTTCTGACTCTGCAGAAATTTCAAGGGTCTTCATTGCTGATTCTGGTCTCATCTCTATCTCTGCTCATATTTCATCTGTCAACAAATCCCCCACCTGTGGATGGCATAAGCGCAGAATAAGCGGCACGGTGTCCGCAGGTGTATCATTTAGCATTTGAGAATATCTTTCTCGGCCTTTCAATACTGGTTTTCTTTAACTTTCAGCTTGATAGCTTTACTGCAATGGCTTTGAAGTTGCAGAAGGTAGAGTGTAAATCTGAGCTGGGGAAGATGAGCTCTATCCTTCAGGAGCGCCGAGGCCAACTACAGTCTCTGACACAACGGGAGCAGTTTATATGCAACCGGATAACATTCTAGAAGCATAACTGGCTGATCTCCAAGCTGAACTACCGCAGATAACAACCTCTCGGCCACAGTTCGCAAAGGAAGTAGCTCTGTTGGAGGGGCAGGTGGTGTCTCTTCAGGATGAGTCCGCTTGCCTACAGGAGTTGGAGGCTCGTCTACATGAGTTGGGGGCTGCTCCGTATGTGGGTCTTCTGGCTTTCGAAGACATCTTCCGGCGCCAGTGAACATCTCTTCTCCCTTTTTTCTTTTGTAGTACAATTCCCCCTCAGGGGCTCCTCTTGTACTCTTTTTCTTCTTTATATAGTGAAAAGGAATCTTTATGCTGGTCTCATGTGTGGCTGTTCTTCACTTATTGCATCACCATTACTTCATGATGATTCGGTAGCGGTTTTAGCAATCCTCATGCGGATAGCCCGTATTTAGCAGGAGAGTGTCCACCCCTTTAGAGAAAGGATGGGGAACTCGCTCCACCGCGTGACGGTATCCGGAGGGTGCTCAAACTAAATTTTGTAGGTAGTAGCGGATGTCTTTTTCTGCCATATGTGCCACAAGTGAGGTTGTTTGCAGAAAAATGAATGAAAAGGCTTAGACTATCATTCGGAACAGACGAATGGTTCATCCCGGGTAGGTTTCAAAGCCGGTCGGGGCAATGTGCCAATCGACCAGTGAATGACTATCATCGATATTGGGTTTATATCGATTGAAAGAAGTTTTATAGGTTTCATCAGAATAGACGTAAGGTCTAGACTGGGTAGACTTTATTGTAGGTGGGACATGAGAGGGTGTGTGGTTTTCATCAGGATAGACGTACGGTCTGAACTGGACAGGTTTCATCATTGATCGGGCGAGGTGCCGTTCGATCAATAGCTGGTTTCATCATCGATATTGGGTTTATATCGATGCAAAGAAGTTTTATAAGTTTCATCAGAATAGACGTAAGGTCTAAACTGGATAGGGTTCCATCATTGATCAGGCAAGGTGCCGGTCGATCAACGGTTGATTTCATCATTGATATTGGGTTTATATCGATGCAAAGGAATTTCATAAGTTTCATCAGAATAGACGTAAGGTCTAAACTGGGTAGGGTTTCATCATTGATCGGGCAATGTGCCGGTCGACCAATAGCCGGTTTCATAAGAGTAGTGTTGGGTTTTATCGCCGGTGGAATTTTTGAAAGGGGCATGAAGACTTTATCAGGATAGACGTAAGGTCTATCTTGCAAGGGTTTTATCGCTGATCGGGCAAGATACCGAGCGAGAATGGAAGGTTCTTGTAAACGGTGGGAGATGAAGATAGCATGTCATTAGCATGGAACTTTTTTTTAAAAAATTACCACATTACTGACCCAAGCGCCCTTTCTGGTTTTCGCCAGAGCCAGCCCCCTCTTGCTTTTACCCACGCGCCCTTTCGGGTTTTCACGTGGCGGGGTACCCGATTTCACCTGCAGTGCCCTTTTGGGTTTTCACCACAGCTGAGTTTTGGCCATTTTTGCCCTTGTTCAGAATGCCTGAACAAGTCTGGCGGGGCCTCTCTATTTTTTTAGCCCCATTTTGTCTCTCTCCCTTTTTTTTTCTTTCTCTTTTTCTTGTTGAACTAGGACTTTGGCTTTGTAAATTGTTAATCCATGTGCTTAACTGTGTCTGCATCGTCATTGATGTGGGTGTTAACATCAATGCAAGGGGTATAGGGTTTCATCGTCCACCCAGGCGGAAGGCCTGGGTCGACTTGAGTGTGTTTTGCGGCTTAGGCGCGAAGCCGTTCACCGAGAGCATGATTGTAATCGTTAATGTGGGGGATTGACATTAACGCAAGGAAATAGGATTTCATCATCTATCCAGACGGAAGGTCCGGATTGACTTGAGAAAATATGTTGCGTTTTTATCAGAGCAGACGGAAGGTCTACCCTGGATGGGTTTCAGCACTGATCAGGCAGTGTGCCGCTCCATCAGTAGCTGATTTCATCACCGGTATTGTGTTTATACCAATGCAAGGATTTCATAGGTTTCATCGGGATAGACGTAAGGTCTAAACCGGACAGGTTTCATCGTTGATCGGGCAGTGTGCCAATCGATCAATAGCTGGTTTAATCATTGGTATTGGGTTTATACCAATGCAAGGATTTCATAGGTTTCATCGGGATAGACGTAAGGTCTAAACCGGACAGGTTTCATCGTTGATTGGGCAATTTGCCAATCGATCAATAGCAGGTTTTATCACAGGGGGACATATGACAGATTTCATCAGAATAGATGTAAGATCTAAACTGGATAAGTTTTACCGTGGTGGGTCTCGGACAGAAAGTGGAAGGGCTTTATCGGAACAGACGGAAGGTCTATTCCGAGATGGGCTTTAGCATTGATCGAGACGATATGCCTTATGATCAACGGGGTTTCATCATCGGTGGGACATGCGGTGGATGTGTTGCCGAAGGAGATTCATGAAGTGAACTTTTTATATTATCACATTACTGACCCAAGTGCCCTTTCGGGTTTTCACCGGAGCCAGCCCCCTCTTGCTTTTGCCCACTCGCCCTTTCGGGTTTTCACGTGGCGGGGTACCCGATTTTGCCTGCAGCGCCCTTTCGGGTTTTCGCCACAGTCGGGTTGTTTGCCATTTTTACACTCGTCCGAGATGTTTTGGAAAAGTCCGGCGGGGCACCTCTATTTTAAGCCCCATTTCTCATTCTTCTTTTTTTTCTTTTTTTTTTAAGTTCTCATGTTTTTCTCTGAGCGTGTGCCATTCATTGATGTGGGGCGAACATCAACGCAAAGGACAGTAGGGCTTCATCATGCAATTCAGACGGAAGGTCTGAACTGAAGTTGGTGGATGGCGGCTTGGGCATGAAGCTACTTGCCGGGAATGTGGATCTTATCGTTGGTGCGGGGATAAACATCAACGCAAAGGAGAGTGGTTTCATTGTCTACTCGGACGGAGGGTCTGAGTGACGTTGCTGTGTAGCAGCTCAGGCATGGGGCCGTTCACTGGGAAATGTGCACATAAGTTTTATCGTTGCTGTGGGGTAGACATCAACGCAAAGAAGGATGATATTTCCTCATGCAGTCCAGACGGAAGGTCTGAACTGATGCTGATGGGTAGCAGCTTGGGCACGAAGCCGTTTGCCGGAGGGGTAGATTCATTTAACAGGGACGAAGGTTCCAAGTTAAAGGAGTAAGTCGACCGATCTTGTCAATGATGACAAGGGCCGAAAGATAGTTGGACAGGATTTCCGGTGGGACTTTATGATGATCGTCCTTCTCGGAGTTTTATCAGGAAGGGCGAAAAGGGAAACTTTAAATTACCACATTACTGGCTCAAGCGCCCTTTCGGGTTTTCGCCGAAGCCAGCCCCCTCTTGCTTTTGCCCACGCGCCCTTTTGGGTTTTCTCGTGGCGGGGTCCCCAATTTTGCCTGCAGCGCCCTTTCGGGTTTTCGCCATAGCCGGGTTGTTTGCCATTTTTGCACTCGTCCAAGATGTTTTGGACAAGTCCGGCGGGGCACCTCTATTTTAAGCCCCATTTTTTTTCTTCTCTTTTTTTTTATTGACATAAGGAAGAATAAGGTTTCATTATCTAATCTGGATGGAAGATCTGGATCGATATTGGTATGTAGCAGCTCGGGCCTAAAGCCATTCACCGAAAAGGTGAGTGGGTTTTATCGCTGACGTGGGGTAAACACCAACGCAAAGAAGAATAGGGTTTCATCCTCTAATCCGGATGGAAGATCTGGATTGATGTTGGTGTGTAGCAAAGGAGCGACCCTCCTAATTGTCATCAGTCTTGATTTATCTGTCCATTCGCCACTCCCCCAGCAGGCAGTGGTGCGGCATGATAGAGTTTCAGATGTTTCCCATTGAGTGGCGAGAATTGAATTTCCCCTCGATGGTTGACAACCATGTAGGCTCCGCCCTCGTAGACGCTCTGGACTACGTATGGACCCATCCAGTTAGCAGCAAGTTTGCCTTTTGGATTGGAAGCCATGACTTCTCTTTTCTTGACCATGGCCAGGTCTCCTTTCTTGAATTCTCGCCCTTTGACGAGCTTATTGAAGGCATTTGCCATGCGGGCTTGGAACATCTGGATATTTTTCTGGGCTTGCAGATGCTTCCCCTCCAATTCAGCCAGTTCTTCAAGTCATCTTTCAGCATTGGTTTGTTCATCACGAACTAGGCCATGTTGGACTGCAATCTTGAGTGACGGTACCTCCAGCTCTATAGGGACTACTGCCTCGGAGCCGTACACCAGTGAATAGGGTGAGCAACCCGTGGGGATTTTATAGACGGTGCGATATGCCCATAGCACTTCATACATCTTTTCACCCCAGTCCTTCTTGTTAGAGCTGACGACCTTGGCTAGCAGGGTGCACAGTGTCTTATTGAAGGCTTCAGCCAATCCATTTGCTTGTGGATTATAAGGAGTGGAGGTTCTCCATTCAATTTTGTATTTCTCGGCAAGCCGATATATTTTTTGGTTCTTGAAGTGACTTCCATTATCAAATATTATTCGGCTGGGGACCCCGAACCGGAAGATGATATTGTGCTTGATGAATCTGGCAACCAACTCACCAGTCACTTCTCTGAGTGCTACTGCCTCCGCCCACCTGGAGAAGTAGTCTGTTATAGCTAGGATGTACCTATGTCCAGCTGAGGAAGTCGGTAGTGGCCTGACCACATCGGTTCCCCATTGAGCAAAAGGCCAGCTGGGAATTGTTGGGTGTAGAACTACAGGAGGCCTCCTGGGTACAGCGGCATGCTCCTGGCATTTCTGGCATGACTTTGCAAACTGGCAACAGTCTTCAAACATAGTGGGCCAATAATAACCCAGCTTCTTGATTTCAATCTTCATCTTAGGCCCAGCCTAGTGTGCCCCTGCTGTTCCGGCATGTATCCCTTTCATTGCTTGCCAAGCTTCTTCAGTAGATAGGCAGCGTAGCAAAATCTTCTTGCGGGCGTCTGCCATAATTCGGAACAGAGTTCCATTTCTGCATTCATAGGAATCCTTAACCCTTAGGAGTTTCATTCTCTCTTCTTTGTTCTTGGGTAGTTGATGGTGTAGGAACCACTACAGTAGATGTTGTCTCCAATCAGATCCTGTACTCTGTCAATGGCATCAATCTCATACCCTTCAGGACACGCTTCCAGCATTCTGGGGACTTGCCGCCTGTTCATGACAATGACGTTGAGCGTCTCATCTGGCGGGACTGATAGTGAGCTGGCCAGCTTTGCCAGTGCATCAGCTTGAGCATTATGTCCTCGGCCCACATGATTGAGCTCAATGTGGTAGAAATCCACCATGAGGCGCACAGCCTTTTGGTAATAGGGGTTCAATTCTGGCTTTCACACTTCGAATTCCCCTTGTATTTATTTTATTACTAACATGGAGTCACCGAATACCTGAAGCATCCGAATGCCCATACTTAGGGTGATCTGGAGACCAATTATCAGGGCTTCATATTCAGCTTCATTGTTGGTGCAAGGCTTGTTTATAGAACAGGAGGTGTGCAACACTTCTCCTTCTGGCGATTTCAGCACAATGCCGGCCCCTGCACGTATTCTGGTTTTCCCATTGGAATCAGTTTCTGTTCTTGATGCCCCATCAAAATATAATTGCCACATGACTGGCTGGGTTTGGCAGGCTTCCAGCACTTCATCATCAGGGAGCTCGGTCTCCAGCATAGCCTTTTCTGGTACAGGGTGCTCTGCAAAGAAATCAGCCACAGCCTGACCCTTTATAGCCCTCTGAGGTATATAAGTGATGTCGAACTCCATCAGAATCACAGCCCATTTGCCTAGTCAACCTTTGAGTGCCGGCTGAGTCAATATATATTTAAGCGGATCTGCTGCAGATATCAATCTGATTTCATGTGACAGCATATAGTGTCGGAGCTTCTTAACAGCGAAAACCAGTGCCAAGTAGGTCTTCTCTATGTAAGTATAGCTTTCTTCAGTTCTAACCAACCTTCTGCTGAGGTAGTATAAGGCTTGCTCCTTTCCATCTTCATTTATTTGTGCTAACATTGCCCCCAGCGAACAATGTGTGGCTGCTATATAGAGGATTAAAGGGCTGCCCTTGACTGGTGCCCCTAATACCGGTGGGGTCTTGAGGTATTCCTTCAGCTTTTCAAAAGTCTCTTGGCATCCGCCGTCCCACAAGAATGGCACATCTTTCATCATGAGCTTGTGAAAGGGGTGGCACCGACCCGACAAATTTGATATAAATCATCGGATGTAGGCCAGACGCCCTTGCAGAGACCTTAGCTCAGACAGATTCTTCGGTGGAGGGAGTTCTTGAATAGCCCTGATCTTGGACGGATCAATCTCAATACCCCTGTGCCAGACAATAAATCCAAGGAATTTTCTGCTGGTCACACCAAAGGCGCACTTCATAGGGTTCATCTTCAGCTCGAATTTCCATAGCCTTTGAAATACTACCCTCAGGTCCTGCAGATGATCTTCTTTCTTTCTGGTTTTCACCACCAGGTCATCAACATAGCACTCCACCTTTTTGAAGAGCAAATCATCAAAAATCTTTGCCATAGCTCTCTGGTAAGTAGCGCTGACATTCTTAAGGCCGAACGGCATTCTTTTGTACTGGAATATTCCTTTTGGAGTACGAAATGTAGTGTGTACTCTGTCTTTTTCAGCAATCCAAATTTGGTTGTATCCGGATCAACCGTCCATAAATGATAGGGCTTCATGACCGGTGGTTGCATCAATCATTACTTCCGTAATTGGCACTGGGAAATCATCCTTCGGGCAAGCCTTATTAAGGTCTCGGAAGTCAACACATATTCTGATCTGCCCATTTTTCTTCTTTACGGGCACTATGTTTGCCAGCCATGTGGTGTACTGATTTTCTTCGACGAAGCCCACATCAATAAGCTTGTCGACCTCTTTATTGATTTGGTTGATCTGCTCAGGTCGCATTCTCCTGGGTGGCTGTTTTACGGGGTTGGCTTCTGGATTGATCACCAGCAGGTGTTGTGCTACATCGGGGTTTAACCCTGGCATTTCATCATACGTCCAACCGAAGCAGTCTTTGAACTCCCTCAGAAATTGTATGTAATGTTCTCAGACCTTCGGTTCTGGCAGAACACTAAGAAAGGTTGGCCTTGGTTCCTCTTCTGTCCCCAATTTTACTTCTACGAGCTCATCAACAGTGGCCTGGCCACCATCTTCAACTTCGGGCGGAGCCTCCTGCAAATCGACAAAACCTCCCGGGATATAGTCTTCTTCAGTCTCAGAATTCTCTAACTCTTCATGCTGGACCCCGGCCGATGATGACTCATCATACAGGGCAGAAACCATTCGAATTTGTTCAGCCTGCCCATGGGACATGACTTGCTCCGTGTATGGTTTGAAGATTAGGTCTTCCAGTCCTGGAGACTTTACTGGCGTCAATTCCTCTGGGGAATCTATACTTTGTAGAGCTCGAACTCTGGTGAGGACACGCGTCACACTTTACGACGGAGTACACGGATCTCGCCGGCATCCCTTTGGCTCGGCGACCAGTTGACAGATTAGCGGAGCTATCATCACTTATTTTATGCTTTGGGCCATGTTGGGCCTTGGTTTAGTCCGTGTGTGGACAATTTTCTTTCAGTCATGGACCTTTTTAGGCCAATTAGGCTTTATTTGTGTTTTGTAGGCTTGCTAGAGGCTAGGGGGGGTTATTGGGCCATTTCTTGGTTCACTTCTCTGGCCCACGAAGGGCTGGCCACTTCTTTCCCCCCCTGGGCCCACCTTGGGAGGCGCGCCTTGGCTAGGGTTAGGGTTGGGGGCGGACCATTCCCTCCCCTCTTGGAGGGAGTAGCAGCCGCCCTTCCCCCCCTTGCCCCCTCCCTCTTTTGGCCGCACCCCCCACCTTTCACTCCTAGAATCTAGGAGATTTGAATGCCTTCCCCGGTTGTGGCCGCCCCCCCCATCTCCTTTCCCCCTTGGCTAGGGTTTAGACCTAGCATTTCCCCATCCCATATAAAAGACTTTGTATTTTCTTTTCAAAGGATTAATGAAGAATTTGATGCTTGTGTGTTCGTGTGGAGTGCCACATTGTGAAAAGGGGCGACCCCTTCCTCTTCCTCCTCCTTGAGGGTGCGACGCCCTCACCTCATCTCCAGTCCTTGGGTGCGACGCCCAGGGGTAGGAGATCTCCCCCAAGGGATTCCAACGCCAGCAGCCTTCATTCATCGTCCACGGCGACGAGTTCGGTGGAGCGACGGTGCACGCAGGATCGTCTTCCTCTTCCCCGGGCGTCCCTGTGCTGACAGCAGATTTGGTGTCCAGAGATCGGTCCGGTGCGTCCGCTTCCTGGCAGCGTCTCATCTGAGTTTCTTCACGACTTTCGTACCTCTTCCAGTCATCTTTCCAACCCCACCGGCCTTGGCCAAAAATTCCATCCACAGAGAAAGTTGTCTTTACAGACACTTTCATCGCTCTGTCTGCCTCCCTGGCAGTCTCACCTGTGATCCGAGACGACTTGGGTCACCGTTTGCATGCCTCTCCTTCCACCAAACCCCGCCAGTCCCTTCATAACATTTGTTCCCCTCCCAGTCACGAATCCAACCCCTCTGGTCTCGCCTTCAAACTCCATCGGGGTAAACTTTTGTCTTCAAGCACACTTTTAGTGCGCAATCCTGCGCTACAGTACCCGAGCGGGACTGTCAGCAGAGGGCCTCCAAAGGGGGTACCACTTCTCGTCCTCGGATCGATCCGCAACTTGGTAGGTCGACTCCTCACATCCCACCACACCTCCAGTAATCATCTCGGGCCGGAACTCCTTCTGTACCCTTGCGCCATCACCACCCCACCCACGGTCACAGATCAGACTGCCCTGAAGTGCTGTCTGTGCACCCCTGTTGTCACCCCCTTCGCACCCAATTCCTCCACAGGACCCCATCTGCCACCACTGCCCCTGGAGAGCCGCCCCTGTCAGCCTTCCACCAGAGAAGACGCCGCCACAGACGCTGTCCGGACGGCCGTGTACCAGCGCCATCTCTGCCAGCTGTCACAGGGACCAGCCAGCAACCTCTCGTCGGACCGACATCCTCCCTCGAGGCTGTAGCAGCAGCGTGGCCCCTCCATCCGGTTCGGCATCCCAGCAGTGCCCGCGGCGACGTGGACCTCCTCCTCAAAGGCTACTACAGGAGCGATCGGCATTGCGAGGGTCGGCATCCGGCTTCATCCCCGACCTCGGCTGCTGCCCGTCAACCCGTGCGCCGGCCGCCCCGTGTGTAGTTGTGGTTGTAGCCTATTACCTCCCTGCGAGGAGTGGGCCCTTTTGATGTTTGTATTAGTTTTCTCACGCGTGTATCGGGGTGGTTGGACTCGGCCGGGGTTCCTTCCCCACGCCTAGGCGTGGAGGTACGTGTCTCGCTCCCGCCCGTAGTACTTGCTTATCACGTATATGATTGATTGTGCCGCGTGAGTGAGTGTAGGGTCTAGCTAGTTTCATTTATTACTGCTGGTTGAGAGAGACGAGAGCTGCCCCTTTTCCCTTGGCCCTAGTCGAGCACCGAGCTCGGACTAGACTCCCGTGTCGTCCAGCGGCTTCTCGCCCGTTGTGACCCCGTTGCGCCTCCCTCCGTGGGACGGCCGTGGTTCGGAGTTCTGTTGAGAGACGCCTCCGCCCGGAGGGATTTCACGTTAGTCGGTCACACCGGCTTGCCTTGTCTCGTGCGCGTGCTGGTCGCGTTCTTTAGCGTCCTAGGTTAGCTAGCGAGTCAGTTGTCCCGCATCAAATTTGGTATCAGAGCATAGGGAACCAGTTTGTTCTTACAAATTGGGGTCTTAGGCAATTTGAGTCATTAGATTTGTCTTAGGTTCTTTGCATCCTTAGTAGTCCTAGGCCACTTGAGTCTCATCTTGCATTTGAGTCTGTGTCCCATTTTGTGGTCGTGTCTATTTCACCCTTGTTCCCTAGGGTCTTGCATGCCCACCCGGCGTGGTACTTCCTACCACCGCCCGCCCCCTATGGCTGATCCTAGGAACCCCGTACCCAGCGATCTCTCCATGCAGGAGATGATGCAGACCATCATGGAGTCCATGAGACATGAGATTAGGGGTCAGACCGACCGGATAGAGGGCCAGTTGAAGGTCATGGAGGACCGAATGGGAGATATGGAGGACCGGATTGAGGCATCTAACCGGACCATTCAGGGTCTAGTTGATCGCCCCCAGGGTAGAGTCCCACCCGTAGATGTTCCCGAGCAGGCCCATGGCCAACGTGACCCTGCTCCTCGACCCAACCAACCTAGGGGAGTCGACGGTCATAACCGTGGTCGACAGGTCCACGCACGTGAGGTAGAGGACTTTGGGTCCGACAATGAGAGTGAGGGTTATGGCCGTGGACGACAGGGCCGACGGTACCATCGGGATGAGGATGAGGAGCGTATCCTCCGATCTGTGCGAGTAGATCCACCCTCTTTGATGGGTCCTTGGACCCTGACCTGTTTAGTGACTGGGCCACTAGCATGGACCGCTATTTCGAGTGGGTAGACATGGCCGAGCATAGGAAAGTCAGGTTTGCCAAGATGAAGCTGGTTGGCAGGGCCCAGACCTACTGGGCTACAGTTGAGAGTTTGATTGGGCAACGGCATGAGCCCCCGATTGAGACCTGGGAGGAGATGAGGGCGAAACTAGAGCAGAAGTATGTCCCCCGATCCCACCGCCACCGGCTCATTGATCGGTGGCAGAGTCTTACCCAGGGGAATCGGCCTGTCATGGAGTACATTGCCGAATTTGATGAGTGCCTGCTGAGATGTGGGGTCAGGGAAGAGACTATCATGACGGTAGCTCGATTCCGTCGGGGTTTGAAACGGCACCTTCATATGGAGTTACTCCGCCGTCATGTGCAGACATTAGAGGAGGCCTACCAAGTGGCCCGCGAGATGGAGCAGTTCGAGTTAGATTTTGCTCCCGCCCAGCGCCCCACACCCACCTATTCTCGAGGAGTGGATCCTCGCGCCACTACGGGGCAGTTTTCTAGGGGACCCTTGACCCGACCTCAGGATATTGCTAGGGAGACCCCTCGCCAGGACCTTGCCCCTAGGCCTCGACCTCCCGCCCCGAGGGACTTCCTCCCTCGACCCCAGGCCCCTGCCACCGAGGTTCCTCGCCCTCAGCCGCCTGCCATTCCTACTAGGTCCCAGTTTCCACCACCCCCGGCTCGTCGTGATGACAAGGGGAAAGGGCCGATGACTGGTGGAGCACCGCAAGGCCCTAGGCCTCGTGGTGATTGCTATCGTTGTGGAGGAGCCGGTCATTACGCTGTTCAGTGCCCTACCCGACAGCAGACCGTGGCTCTAGGAGAGACATCCGCAGGGGAGACCGTACCTGAGGTTGAACCTGTTAGCTATGAGGCCGACCTTGAGCTCGCGGAGGAGTTTTTCGATGAGTTGTTAGAAGGCGAGCAGGTCGACACCCAGGGTACACAGCACCAGGATGATGTTCAGCTGGGAGTTGTTAGGTGTATTTTGACCCAGCCTTTGGTGAGTGATGACTGGCGTCGCACCACCATCTTTCATACTTTCTGCAGACTAGGAGGGAAAGTCTGCAAGGTGATTATAGACAGTGGGAGTTGCATCAATGCCATCTCCACGGGCACAGTGAAACGCCTAGGATTGACCCCCGTGGACCACCCCTCCCCTTACCGTGTGTCTTGGGTAGACACTACCTCCATTCCGGTCAGACAGCGTTGCCTAGTGCCCTTACAGTTCCATGCCTACCAGGATGAGATCTGGTGTGACGTCTTGCCTATGGAGGTAGGTAGTATCATTCTAGGGAGACCTTGGTTGTTTGATAGGGATGCCACCCTCCATGGTCGTTTGAACACATGCACTTTTGATCACAGCGGCCAGAGGATCACCCTTCACCCTTCCCAGCCCACACGTCCTCCCGTTCGGGGACCCACCGGTCCTAGCACTCCGAGCACTGATGTCCTGGGGCCCAGTGCCCCTTCCCCAGCCCAGGACCCAGCCCCACCCC
Organism: Amorphophallus konjac; assembly: GCA_022559845.1. Classification (NCBI taxonomy): domain Eukaryota; kingdom Viridiplantae; phylum Streptophyta; class Magnoliopsida; order Alismatales; family Araceae; genus Amorphophallus; species Amorphophallus konjac. The sequence goes on along the minus strand of JAHNEJ010003073.1, from coordinate 266,273 downwards.
TTGCTACCACTGGTCCTCCGGCCAGGAGGTTAATGTTAGTCAGCTCACGGGAGATGGAGCGCGACTTTGCGAGAGGAGATCCCATCTTTGCTGTGGTAGTCCGCGAGAGGCCTAGAGAGGCAGAAGAGGAGTCCCCACCCGATGTGGCTGCTATTATTCAGGAGTTCTCCGATGTTTTCCCCGATGACCTTCCCGAAGGTCTTCCTCCCATGAGAGACATCCAGCATGCTATAGATTTGATACCGGGGTCCTCATTGCCCAACCTGCCACACTATAGGATGAGCCCCACTGACCACGCTGAGCTCCAGCGCCAGGTGAATGAGTTGATGTCTAGGGGATCTCTCCGAGAGAGTATGAGTCCTTGTGCCGTCCCCGCCCTACTTGCCCCCAAGAAAGACGGTACTTGGAGGATGTGCATAGACAGCCGTGCTATCAACAAGATCACGGTGAAATATAGGTTTCCCATTCCCCGTCTGGATGATATGATGGATATGATGGCGGGAGCCACTGTGTTCTCCAAGATTGATCTAAAGAGTGGCTATCACCAGGTAAGGATCAGACCTGGAGATGAATGGAAGACGGCCTTCAAGACCAAGGATGGTCTTTATGAGTGGCTGGTCATGCCCTTTGGGCTGACCAATGCTCCCAGCACCTTCATGAGGCTGATGACTCAGGTCTTGCGACCCTTGATAGGAATCTTCGTGGTAGTTTACTTCGATGATATCCTCATCTACAGCCGTACCCGGGAGATCCACTTAGACCACCTTCGGCAGGTCTGTTTGATTCTGAGGAGAGAGAGCTTGTTTGCCAACCCTATGAAATGCGCGTTCATGACCTCTCAGGTCACCTTCCTAGGGTTCATTGTTTCTAGTGAGGGAGTATCTGCCGACCCTGAGAAGGTCAGGGCCATTGTTGAGTGGCCCGAGCCTCGAACCCTACATGATGTCCGTAGCTTTCACGGACTGGCGACCTTCTATCGCCGTTTTATCCGAGGCTTTAGCTCCATCACCGCCCCTATCACGGACTGCATTAGGAAAGGGGCCTTTGAGTGGACCAGGGCTGCTTCAGCCGCTTTCGCGCTCCTCAAAGAGCGCATGACCCAGGCACCCGTCCTTCGTCTTCCAGACTTCACGAAGGTGTTTGAGGTCTCTTGTGATGCCTCAGGGGTAGGCATAGGAGGAGTTCTTAGTCAGGAGGCCCATCCCGTTGCATTCTTTAGCGAGAAGCTGAGCGATGCGAAACTGCGTTACTCTACATACGATAAGGAATTCTACGCAGTGGTGCAAGCTTTGAGGCATTGGAGACACTATTTGTTACATCAGGAGTTTGTGTTGTATTCTGATCATGAGGCACTCCGATATCTCCATGCCCAAAAGAAGCTCAACTCTCGCCATAGCCGATGGGTCGAGTTCCTCCAGGAGTACACATTTGTGCTGAAGCACAAGGCCGGTGTGGAGAACCGGGTTGCTGATGCCTTGAGCCGCCGTACTCATCTATTGACCACCATGAGTGTGGAGGTGGTTGGGATGGATAGGATGAGGGAGCTGTATGCCGATTGCCCGGATTTCGGTCCGATGTTCACCACCCTCCAGTCAGGTCCGTCCCATGAGTACCCCGACTATACGTTGCAGGATGGCTACCTTTTCTATGGGAGCAGGCTTTGTGTCCCACGGACCTCGGTCCGTGATTTTCTTACTTGGGAGTTGCATGCTGGGGGTCTAGCCGGCCACTTTGGCCGGAATAAGACCATTGAGGCCGTTGAGTACCGATTCTTTTGGCCTAGCCTGAAGCGGGATGTTGCTAGGATTGTGGCCCAGTGCCGCATTTGTGCCTTGGCCAAACAGAGGAAACAGAATACCGGCCTTTACACTCCCCTCCCGGTACCAGATAGTCCATGGCAGGACATTAGCATGGACTTTGTCTTAGGCTTGCCCCGTACCCTCCGCCGACACGACTCCATTTTCGTGGTGGTGGACAGATTCTCTAAGATGGCCTTGTTTATCCCATGTTCTAAAACATCAGATGCCTCTAGGGTTGCCCGTCTATTCTTCACCCATTGTGTCTCTAGGTTTGGGTTGCCGCGTACTATTGTGTCAGATAGGGATGTTCGTTTTACTAGCTATTTCTGGAAGACCCTATGGCACATGATGGGCACACAGCTGAAGTTTTCTACTGCTTACCACCCCCAGACCGATGGTCAAACAGAGGTTGTGAATAGGAGTTTGGGGGATCTTTTGAGGTGTCTAGTGCGTGAGCGTGACCGGGATTGGGATTTAGTTCTCCCTCTAGCGGAGTTTGCTTACAATGATTCGGTCAATAGGTCTACTGGCTTGAGTCCTTTTGAGATAGTCACTGGTCGTAGGCCTAGAAAACCGATAGACTTGGTCCCATCCCCTGTCCAGGCCCGTGTCTCAGAGTCAGCTGAGTCCTTTGCTGAGCATGTTAGGCAGTTGCATGAGCATGTACGTCGTCATATTGAGGCCAGCAACGCACGATATAAGGAGTTAGCTGATATGCATCGACGCACGCGTGAGTTCCGCGAGGGAGAGTATGTCATGATCAGGGTCAGACCTGAACGGTTCCCTTCGGGGGCCGTAAAGAAACTCCAGGACCGCGGTGCCGGACCCTTCCGAGTTCTGAGGCGGATTGGGTCTAACGCGTATGAGATTGAGCTGCCAGATGATTATGGGATCAGTTCGACGTTCAACGTCTCTGATCTGGTGGCCTATCGGGATCCAGCAGTGATTCCCAGTGAGCTTCTTGGGCCTCCCCTTCCTGTTGTGAGCGATACACCTTCTGAGAGTCCACCTCCTCCAGCCCCATTACAGAGACGCGAGCACATCGATTGTATACTGGATGAGCAGGTGACCACCACCAGGAGCGGGGCCTACCAGCGCTTCCTAGTGCGTTGGAGAGGGCGCCCTGAGACAGACGACACCTGGATCACGCGGGGAGAGCTGGAGCGGATTGATCCGGACTTGCTGGAGCGTTACCTGAGCGACCGTGACCCTTACTCGACGGGGTCGAGTTCTTCCCACCCGGGGAGAATTGGTGAGGACACGCGTCACACTTTACGACGGAGTACACGGATCTCGCCGGCATCCCTTTGGCTCGGCGACCAGTTGACAGATTAGCGGAGCTATCATCACTTATTTTATGCTTTGGGCCATGTTGGGCCTTGGTTTAGTCCGTGTGTGGACAATTTTCTTTCAGTCATGGACCTTTTTTAGGCCAATTAGGCTTTATTTGTGTTTTGTAGGCTTGCTAGAGGCTAGGGGGGTTATTGGGCCATTTCTTGGTTCACTTCTCTGGCCCACGAAGGGCTGGCCACTTCTTTCCCCCCCTGGGCCCACCTTGGGAGGCGCGCCTTGGCTAGGGTTAGGGTTGGGGGCGGACCATTCCCTCCCCTCTTGGAGGGAGTAGCAGCCGCCCTTCCCCCCTTGCCCCCTCCCTCTTTTGGCCGCACCCCCCACCTTTCACTCCTAGAATCTAGGAGATTTGAATGCCTTCCCCGGTTGTGGCCGCCCCCCCCATCTCCTTTCCCCCTTGGCTAGGGTTTAGACCTAGCATTTCCCCATCCCATATAAAAGACTTTGTATTTTCTTTTCAAAGGATTAATGAAGAATTTGATGCTTGTGTGTTCGTGTGGAGTGCCACATTGTGAAAAGGGGCGACCCCTTCCTCTTCCTCCTCCTTGAGGGTGCGACGCCCTCACCTCATCTCCAGTCCTTGGGTGCGACGCCCAGGGGTAGGAGATCTCCCCCAAGGGATTCCAACGCCAGCAGCCTTCATTCATCGTCCACGGCGACGAGTTCGGTGGAGCGACGGTGCACGCAGGATCGTCTTCCTCTTCCCCGGGCGTCCCTGTGCTGACAGCAGATTTGGTGTCCAGAGATCGGTCCGGTGCGTCCGCTTCCTGGCAGCGTCTCATCTGAGTTTCTTCACGACTTTCGTACCTCTTCCAGTCATCTTTCCAACCCCACCGGCCTTGGCCAAAAATTCCATCCACAGAGAAAGTTGTCTTTACAGACACTTTCATCGCTCTGTCTGCCTCCCTGGCAGTCTCACCTGTGATCCGAGACGACTTGGGTCACCGTTTGCATGCCTCTCCTTCCACCAAACCCCGCCAGTCCCTTCATAACATTTGTTCCCCTCCCAGTCACGAATCCAACCCCTCTGGTCTCGCCTTCAAACTCCATCGGGGTAAACTTTTGTCTTCAAGCACACTTTTAGTGCGCAATCCTGCGCTACAGTACCCGAGCGGGACTGTCAGCAGAGGGCCTCCAAAGGGGGTACCACTTCTCGTCCTCGGATCGATCCGCAACTTGGTAGGTCGACTCCTCACATCCCACCACACCTCCAGTAATCATCTCGGGCCGGAACTCCTTCTGTACCCTTGCGCCATCACCACCCCACCCACGGTCACAGATCAGACTGCCCTGAAGTGCTGTCTGTGCACCCCTGTTGTCACCCCCTTCGCACCCAATTCCTCCACAGGACCCCATCTGCCACCACTGCCCCTGGAGAGCCGCCCCTGTCAGCCTTCCACCAGAGAAGACGCCGCCACAGACGCTGTCCGGACGGCCGTGTACCAGCGCCATCTCTGCCAGCTGTCACAGGGACCAGCCAGCAACCTCTCGTCGGACCGACATCCTCCCTCGAGGCTGTAGCAGCAGCGTGGCCCCTCCATCCGGTTCGGCATCCCAGCAGTGCCCGCGGCGACGTGGACCTCCTCCTCAAAGGCTACTACAGGAGCGATCGGCATTGCGAGGGTCGGCATCCGGCTTCATCCCCGACCTCGGCTGCTGCCCGTCAACCCGTGCGCCGGCCGCCCCGTGTGTAGTTGTGGTTGTAGCCTATTACCTCCCTGCGAGGAGTGGGCCCTTTTGATGTTTGTATTAGTTTTCTCACGCGTGTATCGGGGTGGTTGGACTCGGCCGGGGTTCCTTCCCCACGCCTAGGCGTGGAGGTACGTGTCTCGCTCCCGCCCGTAGTACTTGCTTATCACGTATATGATTGATTGTGCCGCGTGAGTGAGTGTAGGGTCTAGCTAGCTTCATTTATTACTGCTGGTTGAGAGAGACGAGAGCTGCCCCTTTTCCCTTGGCCCTAGTCGAGCACCGAGCTCGGACTAGACTCCCGTGTCGTCCAGCGGCTTCTCGCCCGTTGTGACCCCGTTGCGCCTCCCTCCGTGGGACGGCCGTGGTTCGGAGTTCTGTTGAGAGACGCCTCCGCCCGGAGGGATTTCACGTTAGTCGGTCACACCGGCTTGCCTTGTCTCGTGCGCGTGCTGGTCGCGTTCTTTAGCGTCCTAGGTTAGCTAGCGAGTCAGTTGTCCCGCATCAGCACGCCCCTGCTAGTGGCCTCCCCGGCACACCCTCCAGGTGCCTTCCCCGGCACACTTTGGAAGCCCTTCCCCGGCACGCGCCACCACTCGCTCTCCGGCACACCAGGAGCCCCACTCCCCGGCACGCTCCTGGGCCTCTTCCCCGACGCGCCCTGAAGCAGACTTCCCCGACGCGCCCTAAACGGCCCTTGCCGACACGCCCTGAAGCAGGCTCCCCGGCACGCCTTCAAGGCTTCTCCCCGGCACACCTGGACGGTCTTCGCCGACACGCCCTGAGGCGGTCCTCCCCGGCACGCTCCGGCGCTTCCTCACCACGACGGCATCCACCGTGATCGCCGTCGCCCTCCCACGCCAAGAAAAGAAGAGGGGAGGGGAGAGGAGAAGAAGGGAACGGAGAGGAAGAGGGAGGGGGAGCCTAGGGCTCCATCGCCCTCCAAAAAAAGAGGAGAAGGAAGAGGGGACGAAGAGTGGAAGAGAAGAAAAGAGAGGACGAGGAAGGGAGAAGGAGGAAGAGGAAAAAGGGGGAGGGCTCCACGGTCGCCTCCTCACCACAGTAACAACGACGGCGATGGAGTGGGCACCCGGCGCCGGAGAAGATGGGGAAGAGGAGAAGGAAGGAGGTCGGGGGGGTGCTTCGCTCGTTCGCCCGCTGAGGAGAGAGAAAGGGAGAGGGAATTCGAAAGGGGGGGTGGCCATTCAAACCACCCCCGTCCTTATATATAAAAGAGAAGAGAGAGAAAAAAAAGAGAGAAAAAAGGGGGGAGAAGAAAAAGGAGAGAGATAAAAAGGGGAATAAAAGAAGAAAATAAAAGAGGGGGGGGAGAAAATAAAAGAGAGGCAAAAAGGGGAAGGAAGGAAGGAGAAATAGAAGGAGAAGAAAAAAGGGAGAAGAAAACAAAAGGGGAAAATAAAAGAAGGAAATGAAAGGAGGGAAATAAAAGGAGAAAATAAAAAAAAGAGGAAGCAAGAGTATATGTAAGATATTAAATAGATAAATATATATATACCTACATATATGCCTACGCTCATATGCTCATCCACTCACGTGTGCGAAGGAGCAGGTCGGCAGCACACAGCAATAAGTGTCCCTCAGGAAACATTCCGTCCTCACGATCCCAGTCGGACGAATGTCTACAGAAGCAAGGACGACTCTACCCCTGTAACTTTACCCCGTCAGTGGCACTGTTTCCCATGCTAACAAACAAGCCCGTCCCTGGCACATCGCCTCAGGCCTCAGCCATCACCCATCATACGAAATTGCCGTCACAGGCCTTACGCCCGGATCGGCAGAACCCCTATCCTTGCGTTGGCATTAATCTCTTGCCAACGAATAAGTCCCTTTCCGGCGCAAGGCCCCGTGCCCTAGCCACCCACTCCGCATAATATGGCCGTTACGGACCTTACGTCCGAATCGACACACATTCTCCCGTTGCGCTGGCATTCTATTCTTGCCAACGAGTGAACCTTATCTTCCAGCGCAAGGCTTCGTGCCCTAGCCTACACACACATATCACTCACTCGTCAAAAAAAAAAGAGAGAAAAAATAAAATGGGGTTAAAAATAGAGATATCCCGCCGGCCTTGTCCCTACACGGGGACAAGGGTAAAAATGGCAATAACCCGGCTGTGGCGAAAACCCGAAAGGGCGCTACAGGCAAAATCGGGTACCCCGTCGCGTGAAAACCCGAGAGGGCGCGTGGGCAAAAGCAAGAGGGGCCCGGTACCGGTGAAAACCCTAAAGGGCGCTTGTATCGGTAATATGGTTCAAAAAAAATGGAGAAAAAAAAGAGACCAAGAGAACAACAAACCAGGTCAGTTCCCGACACCCTGTCGGCGTTGACAAAGAGACCAAGAAAGCAACAAACCAAGTCAGCACCCGACACCCTGTCGGCACTGACAAAGAGACCAAGAGATCAACAAAGCATGTCAGTTCCCGGCATTCTGTCGGCACTGACGAAGAGACCAAGAGACCAAGAGATCAACAAAGCATGTCAGTTCCCGGCATCTTGTCGGCACTGACGAAGAGACCAAGAGACCAAGAGATCAACAAAGCATGTCAGTTCCCGGCATTCTGTCGGCACTGACGAAGAGACCAAGAGACCAAGAGATCAACAAAGCATGTCAGTTCTCGGCATTCTGTCGGCACTGACGAAGAAACCAAGAGACCAAGAGATCAACAAAGCATGTCAGTTCCCGGCATCCTGTCGGCACTGAAGAAGAGACCAAGAGACCAAGAGATCAACAAAGCATGTCAGTTCCCGGCATTCTGTCGGCACTGACGAAGAGACCAAGAGATCAACAAAGCATGTCAGTTCCCGGCATCCTGTCGGCACTGACGAAGAGACCAAGAGATCAACAAAGCATGTCAGTTCCCGGCATCCTGACGGCACTGACGAAGAGACCAAGAGATGAACAAAGCATGTCAGTTCCCGGCATTCTATCGGCACTGACGAAGAGACCAAGAGATCAACAAAGCATGTCAGTTCCCGGCATCCTGTCGGCACTGACAAAGAGACAAAGAGACCAAGAGATCAACAAAGCATGTCAGTTCCCGACATTCTGTCAGCACTGACGAAGAGACCAAGAGACCAAGAGATCAACAAAGCATGTCAGTTCCCGACATCCTGTCGACACTGACGAAGAGACCAAGAGACCAAGAGATCAACAAAGCATGCCAGTTCCCGGCATCCTGTCGGCACTGACGAAGAGACCAAGAGACCAAGAGATCAACAAAGCATGTCAGTTCCCGGCATTCTGTCAGCACTGACGAAGAAACCAAGAGACCAAGAGATCAACAAAGTATGTCAGTTCCCGGCATCCTGTCGGCACTGACGAAGAGACCAAGAGACCAAGAGATCAACAAAGCATGTCCGTTCCCGGCATTCTGTCGGCACTGACGAAGAAACCAAGAGACCAAGAGATCAACAAAGCATGTCAGTTCCCGGCATGCTGTCGGCACTGACAAAGAAACCAAGAGACCAAGAGATCAACAAAGCATGTCAGTTCCCGGCATCCTGTCGGCACTGACGAAGAGACCAAGAGACCAAGAGATCAACAAAGCATGTTAGTTCCTGGAATCCCGTCGACAGTGACGAAGAGACCAAGAGACCAAGAGATCAATAAAGCATGTCAGTTCCCGGCATCCTGTCGGCACTGACGAAGAGACCAAGAGACCAAGAGATCAATAAAGCATGTCAGTTCCCGGCATCCTGTCGGCACTGACGAAGAGACCAAGAGACCAAGAGGTCAACAAAGCATCTCGGTTCCCGGCATCCTGTCGGCACTAAAAAAAAAGGGGAAAAAAGAAAGAAGGACAAAGAGACAACAAAGCAGGTCAGTTCCCGACACCCCGTCGGCACTAACAAAGAGACCAACAAACAACAAACCAAGCCGGCTCTCGGCACCCCGTCGGCATCGACAAAGAGAGAAGAGGCGAGTACACCCACGGGCACCGCCCGGCTCATCCTTCGCCCGTGCTACCCATGGGTGGGGGGCATTTGTGGACACCAAAAAATGCATGCCTTGATATCCTGCTCGGCCTCGCGTCAGCAACGGCGCCGAGTGAAGAAACCCCGGAGAAATCAAGCACAAAAGGCCCCACAGCTCGTGGGCCTCAAAGAGAGCCAAATAGGACATGACTCGTGTCCACAACGGGCTCAGAACAGGGCTCAGAAACATGCCCAACTTGACCTTCAACGGCACACCCAGGGTTGCCCAGCGGCACACCCCTTTGAGTGTTCAGCGGCACGCCCTTTGGGTGTTCAGCGGCACGCCCTCAGGGCTCTTCAGCGGCACACCCCTTTGGGTGTTCAGCGGCACGCCCTCAGGGCTCTTCAGCGGCACACTCCATTTTGGGGTTCAGCGGCACACCCCATTTTGGGGTTCAGCGGCACACCCCTTTGGGTGTTCAGCGGCACGCCCTCAGGGCTGTTCAGCGGCACGCCCTCAAGGGTGTTCAGCGGCACGCCCTCAGGGCTGTTCAGCGGCACGGCTGTTTTGTGCTCCCAGCGGTACGCCCTTCAAGGCTCCCCCAAGGCACGCCTGTTCAGCCCGCCAACGGCACAGCGGTGAAGCTTTTCAACGGCAAGACGACGTGCAGCCCATGCCCTACGCTTCCTTGACGCGCAGTGAGCCGTCTGAGGTGGCAACCGTCCATTGGGCCATGTGAGCTACCCCCTGACGACCCAGGACGGGGCAGGTCAAACGCCATCATCACATACCGTTTCCCGCCTCCGACGGCCGGGCTCGAAGGCTTCCTGCTGCTGGGCGTATAAAAGACCCCGGCTTCGACAAAAAAGAGGAAAGGGGGGTCAGAAGAAAAAAATTGAGAAGAGGAGACACACGGAAGAGAGGATCCCACGTAGCCGGAGGCACAGAGAGGAAGGGAAGAGAGAATAGAAGAAGAAGAGCTCCAGCGAGCCTCCTCCGACGACCACCGGGAAGAGAGCAAGAGTAAGGGAGAGGGAGAGAGCTCAATGTAATGGGGGAGAGCGTTAGGGACAGTGGCCAGGGTTTTTGGGCCCCAATGCTTTCTTCCCTTTCGTATTCCATTCCTCCTCCTGTTCTTTGTTTTGGGTTTCTCTTTTCCTTTGTCCATGGCCTCGTCTTGGGCATTTCCTCTGTAATGTGCATATAGGGCTTTGGCCTTTGGCTCCCCATAAATGAAAATCACCCTCTTTGGGTTTCTCTATGAGTTTTATTGGCTTGCGCTAGCTCTCACGGTCTTTTTTATGGGGTTGTTCGTTCTCCCTCCGTCTCCCCATTTCTCCGGTGTTTTTGGGGTCTTCATGTCGAGGTGATTTCTCCTATGAGCTTTGGCCTCATGAATCCTTCAAGCCCCTACATGGCCTTCCGTTGTGCTCACTGGCCCAGGGGAGGGGGAGACCCTTGCCCCCCTCTTCGAATATCCAGTAACCAAGTGGCCTACCCCTGGCCTTGAATCCTCTGTCTTTTCCCTGAATGGCTTCTAAGGCCCCCAGTTTGCTTACACACTCTGTTTGGCCCCTCCAGCGATGCACCTTTCCGGCAATTGGCCGACACACCCAATGGCCTTCAGCGGCACACCCAGTTTTGGCCCTTAGCGGCACACCCCATGTGCCTTCAGCGGCACACCCCTTTCTGCCCTCAGTGGCACACACACCCAATTAGCCATTGGCCGGCACACTTGTAGCCTTTGGCTCTTGGCCGGTACACCCCCCTGTTCAGCCCTTAGCGGCACACACTTTTCAGCCCTCAGCGGCACACTCTCCAGCCCCCCCCTTTCAGCGGCACGCTCCTTGGCCAGCCCCAGTCCATGCCCCTTAGAGGCCTTCAGTCTGTCGTTTTCCTTCGTGTTTTCCGAGGCTCTATAAAGGTGTTGCTCCTTCGGGGGCCCACCTCCAGTTGTCGGGTTCCGCCACCCCACGTGGGCGCGTTCCCTGTATCTCCCTTACGCCCCGGGTCAAGGGGAGATGTTGCCAAATTTTTGTGAGAAACTAATAAACAATTAAAAGAGGCAAAAGGAGGCAACAAACGAGCAGGATAATTAATGAAACCTTCCAACTCATCAAATCACTGCCGGCACCATGACGAGAACTGAACCGAACTAATTAACCACCCGGCAGCCCGAACGTCCGACCCGCAAGAAAAGAGACCGAACCGAACAAAGAGAACGAACAAAGGGAGGAATTTTGTATAAAACTACACGAAAGTTAAGATAAGAAGAAAAGAAAAGCCTTAAAACAAGTAATCGAAAACTGATCAAACCTCCACCACCACGCCCCGTTGGCCTTCAGCGGCACGCCCCCATTGGCCTTCAGCGGCACGCCCAGATTGGCCTTCAGCGGCACGCTTCTATTGGCCCTCAGCGGCACGCTCCCATTGGCCTTCAGCGGCACACTTTCCTTGACCCTTTCAGCGGCACGCTCCCTTCCTTCGCCGGTACACCCTCAGCCGCAGCCTCAACGGGATCCAATGTATAGACTTTGGGCCAGCCAATGTACAGACTTCATGTTACAACGTACAGACTTTTGGCTTGGCAACGTATAGACTTCGAGCTGTGATCAAAGGGGCAACGTACAGACTTCACGTTGCAGCGTATAGACTTGGGGTTGGCCGATGTATAGACTTGGCCAATGTATAGACTTTGGGCCAGCCAATGTACAGACTTCACGTTGCAACGTACAGACTTTGGGCTTGGCAACGTATAGACTTCGAGCTGTGGTCAAAGGGGCAACGTACAGACTTCATGTTGCAGCGTATAGACTTGGCCGATGTATAGACTTTGGGCCAGCCAACGTATGGACTTCACGTTGCAGCGTATAGACTTGGGGTTGGCCGATGTATAGACTTGGCCAATGTATAGACTTTGGGCCAGCCAACGTACAGACTTCATGTTGCAGCATATAGACTTGGCCGATGTATAGACTTTGGGCCAGCCGACGTACAGACTTCACGTTACAACGTACAGACTTTGGGCTTGGCAGCGTATAGACTTCGAGCTGCAGTCAAAGGGTCAATGTACAGACTTCACGTTCCAATGTATGGACTTTGGGCCAGCCAATGTATAGACTTCATGGCGGCCAGTGTACAGACTTCGGGCCAGCCGACGTATAGACTTCATATTGCAACGTGCAGACTTTGCTCCACTCTGCTCCAACGTACAGACTTTAGGCTTGGCAACGTATAGACTTCGAGCTTGGGGGAACGTACAGACTTCATACCCACCCCCACGTTCTGATTGGCCCCTTAGCCGGCACACTTCTCTCACCTCTTAGGGGCACACTCGCCTAACTCCTTCAGCGGTACACCCCTTTAAACCCTCAGCGGTACGCCCTTCAAACCCCCAGCGGTACACTCTTAATTGCCCCAGTGGCACGCCCCTTGAACCTTCAGTGGTACACTCTCTTGAGCCCCAGCGGTACGCTCCTTTGACCTTCAGCGGTACGCCCCCTTTTTGGCCTTCAGCGGCACGCCCTCTGGGCCTCTCAGTGGTACACTCTTACCTTCCCTTCGCCGGCACACTACATCTATGCACATATACAACCTGATAAGGGCATTAACAATAGCAAATAAATTAATAAAAATTACGCTAATTAAAGGACTACGAATGCGTAATATTAATCACAATAAAAGAGGCGGGAGGGGTAATAAAAAGATAAATAATAAACAAATGACAATAATAAGAATGATCATGAATAAAAAGAAGAAAAATCACCCCGGACAAAGGCACGAACAAACAGTGAACATCGAATCAGAAATCCCAGAGGATATAACTAAGAAAACCCCAGATAAAAGACACTAAGGCCTACACCGCAGCCTCCCCATCGCTCCCCGTGACCCGGGGCAAAAGGGAATAACGACGCCGCCCTTTCAGGTCGAGCCCGAGTCTCGTGAATTACCCCGATATGGCCAGGCTTTGATCTAACCTCGGGCCGACATCCTAATCGGACTGGATTTGTTTTCTCGTTCCGGACACCTTCCGAGTCCTCATTAAAATCACTGCATGCTCGGCAGACATTTGAAGGGATCTACCTCGGTTTTCTCATTGTGACGCTGCCACGGACCTGTGTCCAAATACGAAAAGGTCTACGAGTGGCTGACACGGCCGACAGTTTATGGCTTTAATACAACTTTCAGTGTGATCTATTCCTATCTCTCTCGCATAATTAGTATTACTCTTTTCGGCCGCGGGGCCTGTAATTTCGGCAATCAATCAAGGGTATTCCCTCGTATGGGGGATGTAAATGACGTCGTGACCTTCATGGTGCGACGGGATTTGGTCCCGACACGAACCACACAATCGTCTGACGAAGTCAGATCGAGCGCACCTTGGGCTCTTCGGAGCCCGAATAAATCGTCACTCCGGTGACTGGCACGCCCACGCACTCAATAAACGAATAAACAAACGAGAGAATAACCAAGTGGAAAAAAGTGCGTCCACATTGAGGGATTGCATTACGAATTGGAATTACAGCCCGCAATATTAAATAATTTGCAACATAAATTAACATTCATGCGGAAGCAATTTAAAATAACAGAGTGGTAAATATATACACTAGTCCAGATTTACAACAGAGCACAAGTCCAGAGAACAACAACACGGGACATACCCCGGCCAAAAGAACAACAACAGACGAACCGACTACGCTGGCAGCTAGACTCGATCACCCAACGGTCGCGACGAGGAAGCGGTGGGAGGCTGGGGCGGCTCACCTGCAAGTGGAAGGGGTGAGTCACAGCCAGACTCAGTAGAGGTCACACGGATCCCTACAACGCACTAACACACCGGCATGCGAAAATAATGGCAACCAGCATGCAAATAAAACAATTAAACAGGCAAATGGCATAATTAAAATAATTACTAAGAAAGCTGTAAATCTAACTACGCAGGAAAATAAACAGCTAACCAGCAACCAAACGCCAAACTCAAATAAAACACGCTATGCTAAAAATAAATCTAGCTCATTGTTCCCAAGTGACGGGAGAAGTCTATTGTAACGTAGAACAAGAGAGAGTCCACCAGAAGGAAGAGACTAGATGCGTCCCAGACGACTTACTCTGCAGCCTCTGTAACTCACGTGCCTCGAGTCTGCACGGAGAGCATAAGAAAACCAGTACCGAACCGAGTAACTAGTCAGAGCGACACTCGTCAGTGCCAGTCCCTGTCTCTGACCATGTGTGCACACACTGGCTCTTGCCTGAACCAGGTCCTCCAGCTAGTTTTCCCCCTCCGCAGGACGCTACGACCAAGTCGGGGCCCACGGAAACTAGCTTACAAACTGTTGATTAGGATACCCTACCACCCCTCCCTGGTGGTTCGACCCGCGTCATAGGGCTACGACTAGTGGCTCTATCACAAGGAAAGTGAGGGAAACAACCATACTCGCACAATCACACACGAATCCACGTAAACCACGCTATTCACAACTTTGTATACATGGGCAGTCTTGCTCCAGCCGCCTAAACATAAACGGTCCTCCACTGGCCGCCCAGGGAGTTAAATGGTCTACCCATGGCCGCGCCACTGGGATAAATGGTCATTGCTCCGACCGCACAAGAAATAACGTAAACAGATGTACGGTTCCATCGACACCGCACGTCTAGATGGGCGGTACTTAGCTCACCGCCTAAGAAACATGAACGGTCACCCTGTGGCCGTGTAACGCAGAATGAAATTAAACTAATTTGTAGAAATTAAATTACACCAGGAAAATACCATGGATGGTCGTACGATAGACCGTACAAAGGACATAGACGGTCTGGTCAAAGGCCGTTCCAACGAACCGCCATTGAGGGTCAAAGGAATGTACGGTCCTGGCAGGGCCGCACAACGGGGATGGACAGTCTAGGTCTAGACCGCACAAGTCTATGAACGGTCTGGGATTGACCATAGGGAAAACCCCTCCTAGAGGCTCTCGGGGTTGAACGATCCAATCTACACCGCCTAAGGGGTTTGAACGGTTGGGCTTCTACCGCCTATGAGGATATGCGGTCCAAGGCTGGCCGCACAACTATGGACGGTCTCCCATCAGCCGTAATGATGGCGTGACGGCGGGTCGGGTTCGGTCTCGGCCGAAACACCGCCCGGATGGGCCAGAACGAACAGAAAATGAAAGTAAACAAAACTACAGCTACCACACCATCATTCCACAGCTAAACATGCAATCAAAACTCAAAATAGAGCTCGAATCGCCGATTTTCCCAAAATCAGGCTAAATTACACTAACATGGAAAAATGCACAGAAAATGAGGAAAACACCGACGGACGGCGATGCATGTACTACCTATGCGATCCTGACGAGGTAAGGATTCCATCACCCTACCTTTTTCGTGGAACCGATGACAAACACCGCACGAACTTCGAGAAATCACCACGGTGATCTTTCGCACCTACGCGACACCACGGCCGACGAACCACGACGAGGCTGGCACCTACGCGATCCTCGCGTCGAGCCGGTCCCGTTGACTGCTCCATCACCTCGATCCGGGGCCCGTAGGCATGAAACCTGAGAAAGGGGGGGGGGGCGTCGTCGTTCGCACGCGAGAGAGAAAGAGAGAGAGAGATCGCGAGAGTGAGGGGAGAGAGAGGGGCGTGCGTGCGTGTGTTTTTAAAAAATTTTGTTTTATCATTTTTTTTGAAAAATTAGCTCTAATTGCAAATAAACCCTGTTAATTTTAAAAATCGTGAATATGCCCATACTTATTTGATTAATCTATAACTAAATCCAATAAATGCCAAACGAACGCCTAAAAATCCGCAAAAATAGCCAAAACGATCAGGACAACTCCTAGATCCGAACTGCTATGAATCTACTAAAGTACGGCGCTACAGTCCCTCCCTCCTTAAAGAAATTTCATCCCCGAAATTTAAACGGAAGGAAAAGGAGGCAACTGCAAAATTTAAATCATACCTTGGAACACGAGGGGGTCTTTCTCGACAAGGCGACATATTAAATCTAACAAACCAACAAATAATCCATTAGTAAGCACGGAAAACAACCTAAGCCAGCCGTAGACGACTCGATGGACTTGCTCTAGACTTGCTCAAGCAATTACAATTCCTAATACAATTCCCCAACCATTCTCTGATACCATCTGTGACGACCCAGAGTTCCGGATACCGATATACCAATAAAATCGCTATACCGATACCAAGAACTGGGGAAGCCACCCAAGAGGCTGATGAGGCCCCTGAAGGGTTAGAAAGGGTTGTTGAGGGATTGCATTACGAATTGGAATTACAGCGCACAATATTAAATAATTTGTAACAGAAATTAACATTCATGCGGAAGCAATTTAAAATAACAGAGTGGTAAATATATACACTAGTCCAGATTTACAACAGAGCACAAGTCTAGAGAACAACAACACGGGACATACCCCGGCCAAAAGAACAACAACAGACGAACTAACTACGCTGGCAGCTAGACTCGATCACCCAACGGTCGCGACGAGGAAGCAGTAGGAGGCTGGGGCGGCTCACCTGCAAGAGGAAGGGGTGAGTCACAGCCAGACTCAGTAGGGGTCACACGGATCCCTACAACGCACTAACACACAGGCATGCGAAAATAATGGCAACCAGCATGCAAATAAAGCAATTAAACAGGCAAATGGCATAATTAAAATAATTACTAAGAAAGCTGTAAATCTAACTACGCAGGAAAATAAACAGCTAACCAGCAACCAAATGCCAAACTCAAATAAAACACGCTATGCTGAAAATAAATCTAGCTCACTGTTCCCAAGTGACGGGAGAAGTCTACTGCAACGTAGAACAAGAGAGAGTCCACCAGAAGGAAGAGACTAGATGCGTCCCAGACGACTTACTCTGCAGCCTCTGCAACTCACGTGCCTCGAGTCTGCACGGAGAGCATAAAAAAACCAGTACCGAACCGAGTAACTAGTCAGAGCGACACTCGTCAGTGCCAGTCCCTGTCTCTGACCACGTGTGCACACACTGGCTCTTGCCTGAACCAGGTCCTCCAGCTAGTTTTCCCCCTCCGCAGGACCCTACGGCCAAGCTGGGGGCCCACGGAAACTAGCTTACAAACCGTTGATTGGGATACCCTACCACCCCTCCCTGGTGGTTCGACCCGCGTCGTAGGGCTACGACTAGTGGCTCTATCACAAGGAAAGTGAGGGAAACAACCCTACTCGCACAATCACGCACGAATCCACGTAAACCACGCTATTCACAACTCTGTATACATGGGCGGTCTTGCTCCAGCCGCCTAAACATAAACGGTCCTCCACTGGCCGCCCAGGGAGTTAAACGGTCTACCCATGGCCGCGCCACTGGGATGAACGGTCATTGCTCCGACCGCACAAGAAATAACGTAAACAGATGTACGGTTCCATCGACACCGCACGTCTAGATGGGCGATACTTAGCTCACCGCCTAAGAAACATGAACGGTCACCCTGTGGCCGTGTAACGCCGAACGAAATTAAACTAATTTGTAGAAATTAAATTACACCAGGAAAATACCATGGACGGTCATACGATAGACCGTATAAAGGACATGGACGGTCTGGTCAAGGGCCGTTCCAACGAACCGCCATTGAGGGTCAAAGGAATGTACGGTCCTGGCAGGGCCGCACAATGAGGATGGACGGTCTAGGTCTAGACCGCACAAGTCTATGAACGGTCTGGGATTGACCGTAGGGAAAACCCCTCCTAGAGGCTCCCAGGGTTGAACGATCCAATCTACACCGCCTAAGGGGTTTGAACGGTTGGGCTTCTACCGCCTATGAGGATATGCGGTCCAAGGCTGGCCGCACAACTATGGACGGTCTCCCATCAGCCGTAATGACGGCAGGTCGGGTTCGGTCTCGGTCGAAACACCGCCCGGATGGGCCAGAACGAACATAAAATGAAAGTAAACAAAACTACAGCTACCACACCATCATTCCACAGCTAAACATGCAATCAAAACTCAAAATAGAGCTCGAATCGTCGATTTTCCCAAAATCGGGCTAAATTACACTAACATGGAAAAATGCACAGAAAATGAGGAAAACGCCAACGGACGGTGATGCATGTACTACCTATGCGATCCTAACGAGGTAAGGATTCCGTCACCCTACCTTTTTCGCGGAACCGACGATAAACACCGCACGAACTTCGAGAAATCACCATGGCGATCTTTCGCACCTACGCGACACCACGGCCGACGAACCACGACGAGGCTGGCACCTACGCGATCCTCGCGTCGAGCCTGTCCCGTTGACTACTCCAACACCTCGATCTGGGGCCCGTACGCACGAAACCCGAGAAAGGGGGGCGTCGCCGTTCGCACGCGAGAGAGAAAGAGAGAGAGAGATCGCGAGAGTGAGGGGAGAGAGAGGGGCGTGCGTGCGTGTGTTTTTAAAAAATTTTGTTTTATCATTTTTTTCTTGAAAAATTATCTCTAATTGCAAATAAACCCTATTAATTTTAAAAATCATGAATATGCCCATACTTATTTGATTAATCTATAACTAAATCCAATAAATGCCAAACGAACGCCTAAAAATCCGCAAAAATAGCCAAAACGATCAGGACAACGCCTAGACCCGAACTGCTACGAATCTACTAAAGCACGGCACTACAGCTTCCAATGGCGTGGCCAATGCCTCTGCGTCATCATCCTCCCCAGGCAAGGTGAATAGCACCGAGAGTGTATTGCAGTGTACTGTCACGACTTTCTTCTTTCTTCTTTCTTCTGTTCTTTGGCTACCTTTTCTTCTTCTGGTGCTTTGGCTTTGCCGGCTCCTGCCCCCAGAATGGTTTAGTCTCATCTTTTTCTTGTTTTTCCTCTGATGTTTCTTCAATGGTCAATTCTTCCAGCTGCACCCAGAGTATACAATCTTTTACCAGCAGGGGCTTCGGCTCAGTCTGCTCATATTCATCGAGCCCATTGATGTACTGTTGGAGATGTTTTGCCTCAGGACTTATTTCTTTATGTGTGTTAAGCGGAGTCTGCCTCCTCCGATTGTAGGTGGGGATTCGGATGACCGGCTTTGTCTCAGTTACATGCCAAATCGGCTTTACTGGAGGTGGACCCGGCTCCGGAGTGGCATTCCGAATGGATGGTCCAGTTGTTCCGGCAACAGATATCCTCTTTCTGGTCTTCACCGGATTTGTTTGCCACCCCTCCTGATCACTTAATGGGGTGAGGAAGCATGTCTCATATGTGCGCCTAGTGCATTCTTCAACAGCCTCTTCGGGTAACTGCTGATATATAGAAATCATATTTGCAGCCATCCTCAGTGCTGGAGGTTCATGAGGGCGTGGAGGGTTCACCTGGTAATACCCCAATTGCTGCTCACCCTTTTTGAACATACTCTCCATAACATCTTTGAAGACATAGCAGTCTTCTATAGCATGCCCCAGTGCCCGGTGATACGGACAGAACAGTGGGTCGTCTTTCTTCGCTGCATCGGCGGGTCTCTTTGGTTCGGGCAATGTTACTTTGTTGAACTTATAGGCCCAATTAAACAGTGCACCCTTCTTATCTTTGGGGAATGAGTATGCCTTCCTCATCTTGTTCCTTAGGGAGACCTTTTCTTTCATTTCTGCTGGGCCTACCGGCGGAGGAGCATCAGTTGTCTTGTTTTTTTCTTTCTGCTGTTCAAAGGTTCCGAAATCAACAGTGTTGGCTTCTGAATGTGATGGCTGTTGATCAGCAACTTTCCCTTTTTGCATAGCAGGGGCATTAGTGGCCGGACGCTTAGATAGGAACGTCTCGACCTCTACAACTATGTTATTTAACCGGTCAAATGTTCTGACATCTGCCCCGATCATCTTTTCCAGTACTTCCCTTCTGAGATTCTGCTTGCATATCTGTACTGCATCTTCTTGATGGGGAGGTCGCCTGCATCTCATGGCCAGATTCCTCCATCTTTTGATGTAATCCAGGGCGGTCTCATCTTGTTTCTACCTGGATGCATACAGTTCGGCTATCGTGATTTCTCTTTCTATGACATGAAATCTGTCTCAGAATCTCCGCTGCATGTCAGGCCAGTCAGCTACCGACCCAGCTGGCAAACTGGAGTACCATTCAAAAGCTAACCCTGTAAGGGATGCGCCAAAGAACTTTAGCAAATATGCTTCATCGGTCGCCAGGTCGCCCGTAATTATAGTGTAATAGGCTATATGCTCCCTGGGGGAGCCTTGACCGTTGAACTTTTCACACTTCGGCGGCTTGCTAACGCCTGGTTGTAGTCTCTTGGCAGCATAATGCGCAGGGTACGGTACCTTGTAGACATCATAGGTACCGGAATCATCCCCGACTTTCTCAGACAGCTTCATCTCAACAATCTTTTCTATCATCAATTTGTTGGCCACAGTTGGATCCACCGGTTCCGGAAAGAAATATGCCTGCTGATGGTTGAAAGGGGTCGTCATGACCGTTGTATGTAGCGTCGGCTGAGATGCTGGCACAACAGACTGTGTTTGAGAGGTAGAGGGATGGGCTGCCACCTGTTGTGGAAGAGGTTGATTTGGCACCTTGTCTTCATTATTCAGATGAGGAACAGACGGAACGGCCATCTCGGTTGAGCTGGAAGTCCGCCCTGCTGGCTCGGCCTGCTTAGAAATAGGTGTCTGTTCACTTCTCTCATTCAACTGTCTTCTGAGAGAGTCGATTTGCTGCTGATATCTCATGAACATCATCTGGATCATGGGATCTATGGCTGTTGGAATTTGCATCTCTCCCGAAGTCCCTTCAACGGGGTCTAAGAGAGGGTTGTCTTCCTCTTCAGTAGTCACCACATTTACTGTCATCGTGGTGACCCTTCGGGTTTCATTGACGGCCGAGAGGTCGTCTTGATTAGCAGCTACTATCTTATCTTTCGCCGCCTTGCTTCTTCTTGTGACTGCGCCCGATCTGTGTGCCAATCTGGTCAGTTCTTCCGGTTGACTTGGTAACATACCATACCTTCCGGCGACGCCGGCCATATTGCAAGCAAGGATCTGCATTTTTCCTCCCTGCCCACGAATCCTTCTTTTGACCTGTCCGGGATATGTCAGACGGTCAAATACATACATTCTCTTTTCTCTTCCTTCCTCCTGGCAGATATCTTTCTCATATTTGGCCCCTTGGCCATCTTCATAGTCATTGGAGTCCGAGGATGAAACTCCCAGCATGACTTCTTCTCCTTCTTCTTCTTCCTCCATAGTGCCCAAGGCACGAGATAGTCTTTGTTGCCCCGGGAGGAGTTCCCTAGGCAATGAAAGTAATCTTGAACCACCCGGTTCATCTCTCCCCGACTGTGACCTTGTAGCTCTGAACGGGGCAGCAGACTCCCCTGAGTCTTCGGCTGATAGGCCAGCCTCGAGACTTGAGCAGCCAAGTACTCTGACTTGGGGTACCTGAACACATCGACCTGTCTAGCGCAGGCCCTGAGTCTCTGCGGAGCAGCAACAGAAGCAACTTCCTTCGCTCTCCTTTTATCTTCCTTTTGAAAATCTCCGCCCCTCCTCCCAGGGTGAGTGACAGCAATATCTTTCTCTTTCTTCTCCCATCTCCTGCCCCTGGCCCCGGGGCAGACAGCAGCAACATGCTCTTCCTCCCTTTCATATCTCCTGCCCCTAGCTCTAGGGCGGGTGACAGTAACATCCTCTTCTTGAGCTGGTGCCCAGCTCTGAATCTTCTTCGGCATCCAGACTTGTTTAAACATAGCCGGCCTAGGCGCCAGCGGCTACTTTCCCTTGTTTTCCCAGTCGGCCTTCCTGGTGGCCAACGGCTGGAATCTGTTGTTGGTATGGACTGACGGAATGACCCTGTCATGCCGTGCATCCATGGGGTGGCCATTGAGGTTTACCCTCATGTTCCCCACCATCATAGTCTTTCTTGAGGCCGAGAGACGACCTCCAGTTGCAGCAAACCGGTCCCTCCGGTTGTTTCTCCTTCTCTTAACAGCAGTGGCAGAGACAACAGTCTTTATTCCCATGTGATGGACAAAGCAAGAAATGACAGTAGGAGCAACTGCCATCCTCTTCTCCTCAACTCTTGGTGCCACTGTGGCCTCTACCGTGGCGACGCTTCCAATTTCATTGTCGACTTGCAGCAGGTCGACAAACACTAGGCCCAAGTAGTTGGGCAGACCCACTGCCGGAGGCATGGATCCGAACTCCATTGGTACCGCCAGGTACCCTCCA
The DNA here is from genome assembly GCA_022559845.1 of Amorphophallus konjac. Taxonomy (NCBI): domain Eukaryota; kingdom Viridiplantae; phylum Streptophyta; class Magnoliopsida; order Alismatales; family Araceae; genus Amorphophallus; species Amorphophallus konjac. The sequence continues at coordinate 244,304 of JAHNEJ010003073.1, read as the reverse complement.
TGGATGTGGCCATCGACCACCTGCTGGCCAAAGTGAACAGCAACCAGTCCAGTCTCCATTTGTAATTTCTGCGAGTAAGATTAACACACAGTTAGAATTTTGAGAGAGGCCGCCGGGCCTCCTGCTTTGGCGTAGAGATGAAGGGAGACTAGGTCCCACCGGGCGTGCCAGCTTGTGGGGACGGATCTTATTCTTTTCTTAATATTATTATTTGTTTAAATTTATCTCTTTGATTTGTTGGAATATTAGGCATGCCAGTCACCGGAGTGACAATTTTATTGTGCGCTCGACCTGACTTGGTCAGTCGATTGTGAAGTTCGAGTCGGGACCGGAAGTCCGCCATGCCGTAAAGGCCATGACGTTAATTACGCCCTCCCTAAGGAAGACAACCCTTGATTAAACGCCAATGACAGGAGGCCTCGGAAGGCGATCAAAACAACTAATGCGCGAAATAAAGATTTCATGCTATGGGAGAAAGGAACGAGTAAGGGGCAGACTTGTTGAGTTTAACGGATTAAATCGGGCAGCATAACCTTCGACTTTGAGTCATGCCGGGTAAGGATAGAAGATCATCCACACAGTGGCGGGACGGAATTCGGATAATCATTAGGGTATTTCCCCTTTGATATTTCCACTTAACCGGATGCTCCAAAAAGATTCATTTTCCCCAAAAGATGGAGCCAAATGGGAGGTGTATCGCTAACACTCCCTTGGCTCACCGGGGTTGATAACGTTAGACCGGATTTCGGCAGCATCTCCCCTTAACTCGGATCATGCCCGGGGAAGAATAGGCGATCATCCACGGAGTGCCGGGATGAAAGCCGAAAGAAAAAGGGCACTAGGCCCTGGATCAGTGTAAATGTTGGGGAGGCCGTTAGTTTATTTCCTGAGGCGTGCTTGATGACCTTTAGATATCCCTCGGGTGGATATAGTATGGGGATCAAGGACTAGACTGAGGGGGAAAGGTTCTCGGCGTGGCGAAAAGGAGCGTAAAATGGCTTCCCGGCATGGGGGAAAGGGGTTCTCGGCGCGCCACCTAGAGGGGCTTCTCGGCATGGCTGAAATAGGTTCCTGACACAGGGGAAAAAGGGTTCTCGGAGCCCAGTTCTCGACGCGCAAAGGGCCGCGCCGGGAGCTGTTCATCGCGCCGAGGGATACTGGCGCCGGGAAGGTAATGGTTTTGGGCGCCGGGAAGGTTTATGGGGTTTTACGGTGCTCTGTTCTGAGGATTTTTGGGATTCAGGCGATGATTGGGGTAAGATTTGAGGTGCAAACGCGGGGTGAGCCAAGGGCTTTATGAGGCTGATGTTAGGGAGTCACAGGAATGAAAGGGGGTTCGAGGGATTAGAGTCACCAAGCATTCGAAACCCTCTGGAACAGGCTTTATACCCTTTATGTCGCCGGCCATCCAGGGGATCAAGAGATGGCTGTCTCTGATCCCTGGAATGGCCCTGATGGCTTGGGAAACTTGGGAAGGATAAAGACTTCATAGCGTTAATATCATCGATGTCGTCGAGGGAGAGAGGAGGACAAAACCCAGGAATCCACAGAAGTGAGGATCGGGGCTCTGCAATAGCTCCATCGAGACTACAAGAGGAAAGAATAGCAGAGAGTGTTCGATAACCATTCGGGCGAACGACAGACACTCAAAATCACGGGTTCATCAATCAAAAGATGCGATAGAAGGGTTAACGACAACAATCATCAGAGAGAGATGAGGGGGAAGAATCCCGGGCTTCTATTCATTCAATCAGTCTCATCGTTTACATTTCATCGGTTACAGAAATATAATTTGAACGACAACAGGGACAAACTATAGACATTATTCAAATTGAAGAAGAGCCCACGAAAAGGGGAGGAAAGGGTACATAAGATGCGGAAGCAAAGCGAATTCGGATAACCAAAAGATGGGGGAGGGTGGAGCATTGACTCCTCTCCCTCCCCAAGCACCCACCTTCTCCTTCCTTCAGCCTCGGCAGCAGCTTCTCTTCTCTCCTCTCTTTTGTTATCTGGCTATCTGAATATCTCTCGTCTCTTCTCTTCGATGGCTCTCTCTATCTCATCCCTTCTCAAGTGGACGAAATGGGGGGGGGGGGGGGTTTATAGGCACATCACCCCCCTCTCGGCCTGCTCCACCTTAGCGCGTCTTTCGCACCCTCCCGGCACGCCTTAATTCGGACGGGGAGCTTCCCGGCGCCACCCTGATGGGCTTTGGGCTTTGGTGAGGAGCTCCTGGCGCCACACTCATGCGCCCATTTAGGGTTTTTAATGTTTTAATTCTTCTTATCAGCGGGCATAAGCTGTCAAAGCTATCCAGCCTAAAAAAGTCTTTTCATTTGTTAACCCTTCTGAGCCTATCAGAACAGGCGAAGGCCCCTTCGTTGGTGGGTTGATATAGTTTCATCAGAACGCTTCTGGAAGTTTTCATCAGTCAATAGACTTGCAATTTCATCAGTACTGCCATCTAGGCGATGACGACACCGAACATCAGCTTGGTCGGGGAGGACTTCAGTCGGGTAGATAGTTTTAGTGACGACTCTTCTGTAGTTCTGGCTTTGCAGGAATCCCTGGGATCTTTATTTCTGATCCAATCTTCTCTTCGGTCCCATCTTTATTCTTGATTATATTTCAGGTGTCAACACCTGCGCACTCGCACCCATGGAACCCCTTCTATCCACGTGTCGTCCGATCTCTCGAGCCCACGTGCTGCGTCCTGAAGACGCTTCCCTGATTAACCCTTGGTTCCATAGATGATTGTTGAGAAATCGACTGGCACGTCCGCACCCTGTCCAACTAACCTACACCCCGACATTTCGTGCCATTCGACCCTTTTTTCGACTTTCCGCGAAAGGAGAGTGCCCGATACCACTGTGAGAGGCATGCAACCGTAAAGGAGAATACCCGAGATACATCAAACTCCTGTATTATCCTTCCCCACTACATTCTTACCTTCACCCCGATCATCGGCATAAAAAACCCCCGCAACACCCGCACACATGCTCTGGTGACACAGTCTGAGACGGCTGCCCTCCCCCGTGCTCTGTCCAGTCCACACCAACTAGCAGCTGCACTACTCCCCTCAGTTACTTCTGTGCCCACTTGCTTCATGCAGGCCTCGAAAGATCCAACCTAGTGCCCAGCAATGGCCTCCGAGTTTGATGCCCTTTTGCATAATGGGACATAGTCCTTGGTCCCGCATCATCCACAGATGAATGTGATTAGTTGTCAATGAGTATGCAAGTTGAAACAGCCTGCTGATGGCTCCCTTGAGCCTCACAAAGCTCGTCTTATCGCCAAGGGTTTTCGACAACAACTGGGTATTGATTGCTTCGATACATTCAGTTTGGTCATTAAGATTACCACTGTACGTTTGATTCTTGCTCTTGTAGTGAGCTCATTGTGGGTGATTCGACAACTAGACATTTATAATGTCTTTCTTCATGGGCACTTGGAAGAAACTACCTATATGGAGCAGCCACTAGGGTTTACTCATCCTCAACTCCCTCACCATGTTTGTTGCTTGCATCACTCTTTATGTTGTCTTCATCAAGCTCCTCATGCCTAGTTTACCCGGCTTAGCACCTGCCTCCTACAGTTGAACTTCGTTGCCTGTAAGACAGACACTTCCTTCTCTGATGGTGCGGTGGAGGGATGATGATCTTCATCCTCATTTATGTCGATGATATTCTTATTACGGGTAATGCATCCAGGAGTATCACTGAGCTCATTACTTCTTTGGCTCATGAGTTTGCACTTTGTGATCTAAGGCATGCACATTTCTTCCTCGGCATCGAATTATGCCCTCATCCAGTAGGCTACCTTGTTTCACAGTCCCAATATATCCTTGAGATACTGAAAAAGTCCAAGATGGATGATGCTCGACCGCTGTCTACTCCAATGATTACCAATGCCATCGATGATGACGTCTCTTCTCCTCTACTTTCGGACCCTACTGTGTATCCTAACATCATTGGGGCTCTCTAGTATGCCACCCTTACTCGTCCTGATGTCTCCTTCACAGTTAATCGTGCTTGCTTGGATATGCATGTGCCCACCGAACACCACTGGTCTGTAGTGAAACGCATTTTGTGTTGTCTTAAGGGGACGCTCATGCACAACCTTTTTCTCTATCGCAACTCTTCCCTAATCCTCCGTGCTTTCAGTGATACAGATTGGGCCGGCAGCCATCTTGATCGTCGGTCCATCAATGGGTATGCGATCTATTTTGGTTGCAATCTTATCTCCTGGAGTTGTAAGAAATAGGTCAATGTCACTCCCTCTAGCACCGAGGCCGAACACAAACTTGTTGCAAATGCGATCGCGAAGCACATTTGGCTAGAATCTCCCCTCCGTGAATTTCACATTTTCATCCCGCTTTATGTGCTTTGGTGTGACAATATTGGTGCCACGTATCTCGCCGCAAATCTAATGTTTCACGCACGCACTAAACATGTGAAAATCGACTTCCACCTTGCTCGTGAGCGGGAGGTGTCCAAGCAATTGATTGTGTCTTATGTCTCTACCCGTGACCAGTGTGCCGATATTCTCACTAAGCCTCTCTCTCGTCCGCGGTTCCAGATCCTGCATTCCAATCTCAATGTCGTCTCGGCGCCGCTGAGCTTGAGGGGGTGTATTGACAGCCCATGCCACGCCGGACATCAAAGAAGGCAAGCCGTCGGTCACCTTGCACTCCCCAAGTCAATAGATCTGGGAAAGCCTGAGGGGGTGTATTGACAGCCCATGCACGCCGGACATCAAAGAAAGCAAGCCGTCGGTCACCTTGCACTCCCCAAGTCAATAGATCTGGGAAAGCCAGGCAAATCGACCAGAGAATAGAAACTCAGATCTTTGATATTGCGGTATTCACGGCCGTCTATGTTCAAGAATCTTGTAAAGTTCGAATGTCCTATTTCTTGTACATGTACAGCATTATAAAAGGAGCACTGTGGTCCTCGACTGGCACACAATTCCACCATATTCTCTGTCTCTGTTCCTCTTTTATTCTTCTTCGTTTCCTCTGCTTGTCTCCTCTGTTCCTCTGATTCTCTCAGTTGATGCCTGCAAGATTTCTGAAGGCGCAGTAGACGTGTGAGAAAGCTGGGTGCTCAACAACACCTTGGTCGAGCCCCACTTGTGTATTACATCGATCAATTGCGATCGCTGTTACAAAAATCCACAACATATGGAGGCATAAATACAAGGATAAAGCTGGGTGCTCAACAACAACTTGGTCTCACACCTGCCAACCAAGGGACACGATGATGCTCAGATCCCCTTCTTAATTTGTGCCAGTAAAAGTACTGTTTGACCAGGCCGACATCTCTGCCACAGATATGCCCGAGACCCTCCCACTCTCATGCAGCAGAACTGGTCTGGATCTCCAACAGGGGTGGGGGTCTGAGTAAAACAAACAAACAAACAAAAATACTGGCGTATAACGGCAGCCATGACAACAAAATCTATGATGATCAAGTCGTCCCGGTTAATCTACTGGCACGGTGAAAACATGCCTGCATTTACACTGACAAACTATTTTGATCACTAGAAAAAAAACCATAAAGCATCCGTTGACAGGATAAAACCATTAGATACGTACGGTGACGGAGTTTTTCCACGCAAAATACGGTAACATCAGCGGCAGAGGACAGGATTTGGCTAGTTGGACGAGTAAGGCTGGCTGGCTTGCACTGCCTTATATTATTTTTTTTTTAAAAAAATTGTTTGAAGTGAGTCTTAAGTTAACTCTATAATTTGTCCGTGTAAGTTACGCCATTAGTAAATTATTTTAAAAATAAAAAATAAATCAAATAAATAATATTGAGTCTATTGTTTTTAAAATCAACCCATTTCATTATTAATTTTTTAAGATAATTAGATGATGACTTAATTTTCACGATAAATTAGGATAATTTAATATATATATATATATATATATATATATATATATATATATACCCTAAACCCTATAACATTTAAGAGTGTGCAACAAATCTGGATGTACGGTAAATCTTACTCTAGTTAGAATACTCCCAAGTTCAAACCCACTATATTGAATAGCGCAGGGGATCTAACCCACATTAGGAATAGAGCATCTGTATTGAAATTTACATTCCCTCTTTGACAACGGGATAGATAAAATAAGAGTTATCTCTTTAAAATTAATTTGTCTCGTAATTTAATCTCATTTATTTTGATAAAAAATAAATTATCTTTTTAAGATAAATGAAAGTAAACTCTGTCTCAACTATTGAGGTGAAATAATATGTTCTAGTTAATCGAGAGTTATTCTTACCCGATTAATTCATTTGATCTATCAAAAAAAGATAAAATTAAGAGTTTTCCCCGTACAAATGAGGGATAACCCCAATCAAAATGGGGCAAAGAGTTCAGACTCACCGCATTTCTAGCCCACCTCCAGAAACAGATCATTTTTTGTTGAAACTAACCGTCAGACTTTGCCTGGAGGATGAATAGAAATGGGTTCAATATTTTACAGGTAACGACAGTGTTATCGGAATCGGATTGAATCGGTCGATCGGATCGAATCAGTCGGTCGGATCGGTCCGATCGTGAACCGATTTAAGAACCGGTCCAATTAAAGTCGATCGGTCTAATGTTAAGAAATCGGACGAATCGGATGAATCGCGGCTCGACCGGTGAACCGGTCCGACTCGATTCACCTTTTAAAATAGAAAAAAATAAACGTAAAAATATTTAGATATTCAAAATTATATTTAAGTGTGAATAAAATTATCTTATTATTATTAATTTGTTATTATTTATCATTTTATTTTAGATATATTTTAAATTTTAAAATTTTAAAATTTAAAAGAGCATAGATGTTAATTGTGAAAAGTGAAGACCAATGAAATATTATAAAATTTTAAGGTCAGTTTATTTAATTATGTTATTTTTTACTTGTATAGTTACATAATCATGACTAATAATTATACATATATATTTTTTATTTTAATCATTATATCTTATTTCTTATTGTCTTGGACTATAGAATCGGGTCAGACCATGTATTAATATTACGACGATGGTTCAAATCGGTTAGATTAAACGGTCCAATCGATTCGAACTAAGTCAGGTCATTGGTCGATTCAGACACTGATTCGATTCTGATAACATTAGATAACGGAGGAGGTTTTTAATTAAATTAATTTTTTGAGATACTTATCTAATCACGTACTTAATTCTCGATAAATACATTACTTGAGATTTACTTGTTAAACAGTGATTTAAAATGGGTTCAAGGGCGGAGACCTTCTAGTATAGAGAGACAACGACAACAAAAAGTGTGTTGGGCAGATACTGTAGAGAGACACTGTAATTAAAACTGTGCCCTTGTTGGATTATTGGAAGTGGGCCATTAATGCGCTCGACGTCAACAAAGACGGTCTGGATCCCCAGGAGAAGTAGTGTAATAACTATTATGGCAGTGGGCTAATAAGTATTGAGAGGCGGCTGGATGGAAGGCAGGGTATTGGGTTAGACATGTAGGATGTTTGACTTTGTGGCCATTAGACTAATCCAGACATTAGACACCAAGGTCACCACAGGAGTGGTCAAGATTGGGTTAGATATATAGGATGTTTGACTTTGAATGGTTTATTGTTCGCTTGATCATATGTGGGATATAATATATTTTGAAAATTTGTTTTGCAAAAGCAAAGGTAGGAATGCACTAATTTCAAAATCGGGTTGACATGTCTTGCCCGTCACTTAATATTCAGGGATGTTCAAAGCAAAACTCGAAGTTGTTAGTTGCTTTTCAAAAGACATCTTGTCTCCTAATGTTGTTCGTCCTCCCAGTTATATATCTAAACAGCGAACGTAGGCGAGAGAGAGAGAGAGAGAGAGAGAGACCGCTAATGTGGTTAACAAATAGGTTGTTGGACGAGTGCTTCTGGTGGGGTTCAGATTATCCGACTCCCAGGGTTAGTTTACTGTTAATTTCTGGTTTCCTTTAGTAAAAAAATTATTTTAAAGTACACCAACTTTCATTAACTATTTACGTATTCACTCACAAATTCGAGGTTTTAAATTAACCTAGCTACGGGTTCGAGGACAGGCCGCTCTCCTTCACGGAATTACCTACGCCACCACATGGGACGACATGTAAGCTCGTGAAGGCTATGGGAAGGAGTATTCTACTAATTAATCCCCTAGCCCATGATCCTCCCCTTCGCTCCCAATGACCATGGCCCCCTCTGGTCGCCTAGCGTTGTGATCAACCCAATTTCAAACACTACAGGGCTCCTCTAGAAAACATGAGGTTCTCATTCGTAACAGATATATTAGTTAAATCAGACGAGTAATGATTTTTTATTCATGTTATATTTTTATTTAATTTTTTTGAGTGACTCTTATGTCAAATTAATTTGATATATTAGTCACTCTATCAAAGGATACGAAATGATTTTTATGCATGTATAATATTTTTTAATTTTTTTAAATGACTCATAAATTAAATTAATTTGACGTGTCGATCACGGTGTCACGTAAGATTCACGTAAAAAAATTTAATTCTATATATAATAATAAATAAATAAAAATAAAAATATAATTTTATAAGAATATTTTATTGGAAAATATTTTTGTTATTCACATGAGAGAGTTTTTTTTCGTGAGGACGTTCGTATTACGTCAGATGTGATAAATATGTCAAATTAGTTTCACATACAAGTTACTTTTAAAAAAAATAATATAAAATATTACACGGTGCAATGCCCCTGCATATAATCAACATCTGTGTTTCAAGATGCATTACTCGAACGAAAAACATATACCCTCGTCCAGATTTTTCCAGTTTGGATGGTTTGTTGACCTGACGTGAGTTGTCCTGACTCGTATATCTGATCTGATTTAGATTATTTACGAGACGATCGGATCGTGGGTTATTATCCGATCGGCTCATTAATTTAATAATATATTATATATATAATATATTTTTTATTTTATTCTATTATTATATATATTATATATATAAAGTCTTTTTTATTTAGATATGGGACGAGATGAATCAAGATGGATCCAGTTGAGAGCGACTCGATCTGACCCAGATCGGATCTGCCGAATTATGACAAACCTTAAATTGGACCCGCCATTATTGCCGGAGAGTTCTTTATGTCTAGTTATAAATTTATAATATCAATGTTTATCTTTTTCTTAGAGATTCCAATAATTGATCAACGGATGTGACATCTTCTTTTTCTCGATCGTCATTTTTTTAATTTTAAGGGCGTGTTTGATAACCGAGCACGATTACAACAGTCCACCTTACAGAGACCCTCTCATTTTTTTTTGTCCGCCATTAACCCTTTGTCTTTCTTTGCAGTTGTCATTCTCTTAAATTTCTTCTGTTTGAATTAAAATCTTCATATTATGAGAAGTAACGCTCCAACTAATAAGTTACGAGATATAAGCTATGAAGTCGGCACTCGGCAGCCAGGAAAGATCGAGGGCTAAGATTTTTGTTCTTTTATATATATCCTTTTTTTAAAAAAATAAAATATGATACTTATTTAAAATGCCCTTGCGCGCAGATTTCCTCTCATGGCCGCTCATCCAAGATAGGGCAAGATAAAAGGAACACTTAGCTTACATATTAAGGTGTGCAACAAATATGTACATCCGCGCAAGTAGACATATAAACGGATCGAACGCAGAATGGATATCTAAATTTATATTTAATTAATAATTAAATAATTTAATTATTAATTAAATTATTTAATTAATAATTAACTTATCTGATTAATAATTAAATTATTTGTTTGATATTTTATTCGGATAATTATTGAATTAATATGAATTTAAATTTAATTTAAATTTTAAATAGATAATTGCTAGACTTATTTACGGTGAGTCATGTGAGTCATATAGGAGCATCGTAGATTATTTTCTTAAAAAAAAGAAAGAGTAAAAATTATTTTTATTTTGAGAGATGTTATCAAAAGATTAGACTTCATCTTAAAAAATAAGAGATAACTTACTAAATGGGTCTAAGTAGAGTTCTTATTTTTAAATTATATTTTAAGATAACAAATAAAAAAGAGTAATCAAATAATATATTAAGATTTGAGTTAATTATATATAGAATATGTATATCATTAGATATTTATCTAAATATTCATGTTCAGTCGAATAATATCTAACATAGATATCTCGATATCCGAATTCATATATAATTAATAATTGATATTTGATATCCGATTAAATTATTCGTCAGATATTTTATTCAGATAATTATATAATTAAATAAATATAAATTCGAATTCAATTTAAATTTTTAACGAATAATTGTCGGACCTACACGCAAGATTGACTTGCAGTCGCTAAGACTCACCTGGAGATTGAAGTTGCATGAAATCCATATAATTTAGATGATACCCCACACTTTGAGTTTAATTGTGAATTTTATCTAATTTTGTTAACCAATCTATCAGGTGTGCATGCAAAATATCTCTCGATCAGATAAAATGTCGACCAATGTGTGTCAGTCTCACAAAAGTATCACGCGAATTGGGATCGGATAATATTCACGCCTAAAAAATAGAATACCATACCATACTCTACTACTCTGTTATCAAAGGATTCTTAGCCCTGTTTTTTTTAGAGTTTATCTCATGAATATCGTCACTTCGTCAAATTTAAGTTGTTTTATTTTGAGGAAAGTGAATTTAGATAATTTATTTAAAATTAACTTAATCTGACTTAAATTAGATTAATTTAAGTTATCTTCACAGTTGAGACAACTTAATTCGATATCATATCAAAATAAAAAATAAAAAATAATAATACATAAATTTATTTAACTTTAATCAGATTTTTTTAATCTCTAATCAAAGCTAGGCCTAGGAGGGCGCAGCAAAAACAAGTATTCCAAAAACTTTAAAATGTGGTGGGGTACGTGGAAGGGACAGAATCTGGACTTTTGTGACCAGTCTTCAGTCGTTGTTGGGTATCTCCAATGCATTTTGGGTCCATGCGCGGATGCGACCACAATAATTTCCAGTGCCGGCCACCCCCATTCCCACACTGCGGTGACCCAAGTTGAACGAGGTTAGATCGCTCCCCGCCGCCGGGGCAGAGCAACCACCGATAATTTGCTTTGCCCGCCGACGGACACACAGATCAGCTGGGAGTGGTGATCACTCTCTCCGGCACGCGCTACGAATGACAGATCCACCGGCGAAGACAGATCATGGGCCGCAGCACATCGACGCCGTCGTCGTGGGCGTGGCGACGCCTGCCAAAGCGACCGTGGTTGAGATACCGACGACGCCGCGGGAAGCGCCGACAGGTACTGGAGAGCGACGATGTGACAACGAGATCGTCAAGGAGGATGATAGAAGCAGGCGTGCTGCTGCTCCCGTGTCTCCCAAAGCCGCGTTTCCTGAAGTGACTGTGGAAGTGGATCCCTTGGAAGCTCTGATCAACAGGGAGAGGCAGAGGGTGGAGGAGACACAGAAAGAGCGCGGGGCAGAAGACGAACTACCTTGCATCTGGAAGGTGCATCCCTCCATCAGGGGCCAAGATGGCGAGGACTACCTACCCAAGCTCGTCTCCATCGGCCCCCTCCACCGCGCCAACAAGAGCTTACAACCCATGGAAGAGATCAAAGTTAGCTACCTGAACAGGCTTCTCAGTCGCAGTGCCGAGAACAAGCTCAGTAATTACATCCGGGTGATCCGCGCCCGGGAGCCCGAGGCTCGGAAGCAGTACGCAGAAAAGGTCGATCTGACGAAGGACGAGTTCGTGATGATGCTGGTCCTCGATGGCTGCTTCATCATCGAGTACCTCGTGAAGAGGGTCTTGAAGGAGACGAAGGAGACGGCCCAGCTGTCCGGCGTCAGGTGGGGCTTCTCCCACCTGCGACGCGACCTGATGCTACTGGAGAACCAGATTCCTTTCTTCGTCCTGGTAGAACTGTTCGGCCAATCCACGATCCCTTTCAGAGGTAAGCGCCAAGAGCCTCTCACTCTCATGGAGATTACCCTAGGATTCCTTGGCATGGATCAGCTGCCAAAAGACCGACAGCCACAGGTTGACAAAGTGCGCCATCTACTCCACCTGCACCACATATGCCTAGATCCGAACACCATGCCAGATGAGCCTCCCCACTGCTCGGTTGGCCTGTCGGTGTTGTTGTACCCGTTAAAGATCTTAAGCAGACTGATCTCAATGATCTTCTTCGGTCTTCTCTACCTGGTGTTGATTCACAAGTGGCCTCGCTGCTGCTTTCCCACCGAGGAACCAGGGGTGCCGAGGATGATCCCTTGTGCGACGGAGCTTTACAAATCCGGAGTCAAGTTCAGGAAGAAGGATGTGGGGGAGGCGAGTTCCTACTTAAAGGTGTCATTCACACAGGGGAAGATGGAGATCCCTTTCTTGGCCGTGCAGGAGTCGACCAGTTCGAAGCTCCGCAACGTCATTGCTTTCGAGCAATGCTGCCCCTATGTTGGAAGCCATTTCACAAGCTACGCAGTGCTCATGAACAACATCGTCAACACGCAAAGTGATGTCGCCATACTTCAGAAGCATGGGATAATCGAGAGTAAGCTGGGCAGCGACGAGGAGGTGGCTAAATTGTTCAACACTCTTTGCAATGGCACCCATCTCAAGTACAAAGACCACTACAATGCTCCTCTCTTCAAAAAAGTGAAGACATTCTGTGAAGTTCCTCACCACAGGTGGCGGGCGAGTCTGAAGAGCATGCACCTCAGTAGCCCATGGGCTACCATTTCCTTCCTGGCCGGAATCCTCATCTTTGGTCTGGCAATCACCCAAGCTTATTTTACGATCTCCCGGCGTCGGAAGTGATTGTGTTCGAACTTGCAGACGCCTTTCAGTAGAATGTGTAGATAACCTTTCATGAATTTCTGATGCGTGTTTGTTTCTCTATCTCATGTTAGTTGTCCTTCACTGAATTATTCACGTTCTCTAGAATATATATTTTTTCTTCGTTTTTTTTGTTGGGGGGGGGCGTGAATTTATTTTCTCGAGACTTTCTGGTTTTGATTTTCTGGGTTTTTACAGTCGACCTGTGATGTGTTTCAAAGTCTGTGTCTTTTAAAGGCTAATTAAATTCTGCATTCTGCGTGCTTACAAGTAATAACATACTGATATCTTTACTTCCTAAACCTTTTTACGGTGAGTAATTATGTGGCTGGAAAGGGTGATAAGGTGACAAAAATGGCATTTTCTTGCCATTATAATTTATAAGAAGGAACTTAGGCGGTGAAAATTCTTACCATAATATCTTCTTCCTGTGATAATTTGTCGCCATTCAAGATTTTCCAGGGCGATCAACTCATTACCGTAAGATTATTATTACACGTAAATCACTGTGAAAGCTATCCAAGGCGATATACTTGATTGTCATAAAACGGAGAACTTGAAATTTAACTGGGGTCCCCATAGAATTGCCACCTTAAATATATAATGCCTTATTTTATATACGGGATAGGTTTGACGAAGTCAAGCGGACACGGCGCGGGGGGTCGGATTGCAATATTGCATGTGCCGTGGCTGGACTGGATCAAGGCAGGGACCACTGGCACTGATAGGTTGGAGCAGAGACAAGATATATAATCAAATTCAATTTTAAAAAATAAAGATTATGGCTATATCTTGGCCATTTAAATGAAGATCTAATTTAATTTAATATTTTGTCTATTAATACAGCGACAAAAAAATCGGCACGCCAATGACTTTATATAACTTGTATAAAATACTATCTAGATATCATACTTCTATTTTATATTATTTAAAAATATCAATATTTGAATTATTACTTTTTAGTTACATTATCCAGTAATCTGATACCAAGGAGATATGGGGAGGGGAGTATAGGAATCTGGGTTCGAAATTGGTGTTTAATCTGAGGTGGGTGACCATGTGTTTTCTTAAGGTGAGTTTGTGAATATGTGTAAGAAGATGCGAAATTTGATGTGAGAAATTATAAAACATGTAGATCTCACTCTAATGATTAGAATATATTTTCTCTTTTCAAAATCTTATCAAAATGATCTTTTAAATTTGAGAGATAAAACACTTATGTCTCTCTTTAACCTTAAGAATTCATTTTTAAAATAGGAGATCAATTTTTTAAATATTAATATATTTATCTCTCACAATAAACTTTCTAATAATTAAAAATTAATTTCATAATCTATCGCATTAAAATGTCAAACGCGCCCTTGGTGACCGATATATCGAATGCACGACCTCTCCGGTTCGGGCGAGGTGATGAATCATCGAAAACACACCTCAGTTTTAAGTACATAAAATTATTTTCGGTATATCTATAATGTATATCCATGAGGGCCCTTTCTGTGGTAAAAGGACAATTCAGTAATAAAAGAAGTCCAACAGGTGTTGAGCCATATATCCTCTCTTGTATAGGGTTTGTCGTCTCGGGACGGGTCACCCTGACTCGCACGACCTGACTCTACTTAGGCAGTGGGCGGGACACCCGGGTGGTGAGTCGTCATAGGGACATTTTATTATTTTAATATTATATTATATTATAGTATAGTATATATATAGTATCCTTTTCTATTTTATTTTATTATTTTATATATATTATATATTTAGAAATCTTTTTTTATTGTAACACGAAGCGAGATGGAGCGAGACGGGACAGACCCGACCCGACCCAGGCCATGATCGGGACGGGCAGGTCGATCAAGACGGCAAACCCTGCTCTTGTATTGACGATGTCTCGCCATCAGACGCACACAGATAAGAGAGTACATTTAATGGTCACTGCGGGACTTGGACCGACAGAGCCACCTGCGGAGGACGGTCGCCCCGGACACTACTACGCTTGAGCTTGGCCACTATTTTAAAATTTGGTCCAATTCGGTTGATCCGACCGATTGATTCAAGATCCGGTCTTAAAATTGTTAAATACGTGTGACACAAAAATATTTAAAATTATAACAAATCGTTGCAATGTGTGAGTTCACACAAGATGAACGTTGCAATTACACCAAAAAAAACGTAAAAGTGTTTAAGGAGTCCATCAATATATGAACATTGGGAGGGTGTCTTAAGGGCCATATATAGATCCCTTGGCCAACCTAAACACCACACAACTACAATAACAACACATGAAAGTTCTCTAATTTTTCTCTTCTCTTTTTATTTCCTCCATAATTTTTATTTCTTTTGTACTTAGTTCTTGAAAGTTGGTTCGTTAAGACTCTCTTCGAGGACGTGCCGACGAGAGATAGAGAGAGTCGCCTACCCGAGGGTCATCGTATCTTTAGAAGGTCTTTGACGTGAGACCTGCACGTCGGGTGATAATAGTTCTCAATTAGTTCTAGCGACTACGCGTTTTGACTCGACAGACTATGTTTCTAACTTAATTTTTATATCTAATTATTTGTCATTAATTCTTCTTATTTTTAGCTTAATATTCACAACAATCTAAGAGAACTGTTTTTTGTTATATTATATTACGAAAAACAAAAATTATAATTTTGATTATAAAACATGTCTACAAGACAAGACACTATCCTGTTGTGCCCCTTAGGCACAAGCATGTGCTATGTTGAATTGATGATAGCAATGCTGTTTTGTTTTGATGATTGCAACACAGTGAGTGCATTATGATATTATGTTTTGTTTTGATGATGGCATATTGATTTGAATGCTTGAGTGTGTTATATCTGATTTAGTATGTGGAGATTGCATGAGTGTGCCATGTCTGATATCCTTGATGGGTCGACTCCCTCAGACTGTCCATCTTATTTAGAGTCTCATGCAGCGTCAACGCTGTGAGCATTCTCAAGTCTGCAACGTAGCATTCTCAAGTCTGCAGCGTCATCTCTATAAGTCTATACAGTGGTTCAGCAAGTGTGTACATCGCTTAATGTTAGCGTCTAAGGCTTTGAGCAAAGTCTATACAGACCCCACCGTCTCATTCAGTGGGTCAAGCTGCCAAGTCTATACAATCGTTTCTAAGGCAAAGTCTGTACATTGCCTTTGGACCTCAGAGTCTATACAGAGTCTGCATCCTCTGAAGTCTGTACATCGCATCATATTATTCATGCAGTGTCTTGGTGAAGTCTATACATTCCTTCACTGTAGCTGGCACGAGGTGAAGTCCGCACAATGGTCTTAACTTTCCAAGTCTGTACATTGGCCTCCATGCCTCAAGTCCATACATTGGACTGTTTGGTCAAGTCTGTACAATCATTTGTGGACAAGTCTTCACATCGTGAAGTCTATACACTCAACTCCTTCACATCTTGCAAAGTATTTACATTGCATCCATCGGTCGTGCATTCAAGTCTTTCACAAGTCTGTACATCAGACGCGCATGCTCGCCTGTCCCTCCGGATGCTCTCCTGGGACCGAGTATGCTCTCCAGTGACTATTAATGCTCCGATTGGCCAGCGTCTCTCTTGATCAAGTCTATACACTCAGTCACTGTTCATGCATTCACAGTGAAGTCTGTACATCTGTTTGGCTATGCATCACTATCCACCAAGTCTATACATTGGTAGAGTCTGTACATCAGACGTGCATGCTCGCCTGTCCCCCCGGATGCTCTCCTGGGACCAAGTATGCCCTCCAGTGACTGATAATGCTTCCCTAACTTTAAGGATGCTCCCCTGGAGCAGCGATTACTCCCCAGAGACAGCATGTGCTCCACATGCTCCCCTGACGCTGGTGATGCTGTCCAGAGGCCATAGATGCTCCCCTGAGACTTCATATGCTCCCGTGCGAGAACGCACTTTACATTACAAGTCTATACATCATGATCATCTTTACAAGTCTATACAGAGCTCTTCACTTAACCTGATATTCCGATACTTTGTCTGACAGGTGCTCTGCTCGTGGAGGCTAATGAAGGGCAGACAGGATCGTGACACGTGTGCTGAAGCTGGCTGAGAGACTGACACGTGGTCCAAGGTTTTTGGGCGGGAGATGTGGAGAACACACGTGTTGCTGCTGCTGCTATATATATATGAGTCTTCGTCTTCAGATGAAGGGTGATCGAAGTGGAGAAAGAAAAAAGTAAAAGTGCAGAGACTTCGATCCAGCAGAAGAGCAGAAGAAGAAAGAAGAGAGCAGAAGAAGAGTAAAGAGAGCAGAAGTGAAAGAAGAAGAAAAAGAAAGAGAAAGAGAGGTCGAGAGTTGAGAAGAAGAGATCAGCTGAAGATTATTTCAACTGGACCGTGGATCAAATCCAGGCCAGTCAGCTCTTGTAGAGAGCCACATTTGTGCTTCATTTCATTACAGCTTTCCGGTGTTGTTTTGTTTCCCTTTGGTGTTTTCCATTTTATCCCTTCTTCAAGCTGTTAGTCAGCGGATGCAGTGGAGGTCTCCACTGGACAGGTAAAGCTGTAATCCTTAGCTGGCGAGACTTGGTCTCGGACGGGTTAAGCTGTAATCCCCAGCGGGTTCAAGCTGTGAGTCAGCGATGGCTAAGTTGTATTGCCCAGCGGAAGCAAGCTGTGATGCTCAGCGGATGGCAAGCTGTGAGGCCCAGCTGATGTATGGCAAGCTGTGATGCCCAACTGTTCAAGCTGTGAGTCAGCAGGAAGCCACACTCGGGTTGAGTGTGGGGTGGATGTAGGTCTGCTGGACCGAACCACCTAAAAACCCCTCTTGCATTGTGATTTGTGTTGTTCTATTTGTGCTTCCGCTAGATGAATGCATAAGGGCGCTCAACTGTTTGCTTATAGGTTCAGTAGATGAGTGTTCTAATTTGTCTTGTTAGCATTCCAGTTTTTAAGTGAGCGAAATTCTATTTGGGTGAATTTTTTTAAAGGGCTATATTCATTCACCCCCCCTCCGAACATAGCATCGAACCCAACACTTGGTATCAGAGCCTAACTCTTCTATAGGGACTCATCGCCCGAAGAGGAAAGGCAAGATGGATGTTCGAGGGATGATTGCTGAAGGTCACTCAACTACAAAGCCCCCGTACTTCGATGGATCCAACTACGCATACTGGAAGAACCGTATGCAGGTATTTTTGAGGGCTAAGGATTACGAGCTTTGGAAGGTAGTCAGCAAGGGACCTTATGAGCTGTCCCCGAATGAGGAAGTCTGGACCAAGGAGGAAATCAGAAGGTCCACGCTCAACTGGAGTGCAATCAACGCAGTCCAATGTTCTCTGCATCCCACTGAATTTTCTCGAGTATCAGCCTCCAATTCAGCTAAGGAGATGTGGGATGCACTGGAAGCAATTCATGAAGGGACTTCTCAAGTTAGGGAGACGAAGGCCAATTTGCTTGTGTCTGAATATGAAGCCTTCAAGATGAAACCCAACGAGACCATCAAGGAGATGTATGCTAGATTGACAACTATTACTAATGGCCTCAGAGGATTCGGGAAGAAGTATTCTGAGTATGATATAGTCAGGAAGATCTTGCGATCCTTGACTTCAATTTGGCACACCAAGGCCACCGTCATGGAAGAGTCAAGAGATCTGCACAATACAAGGGCAGATGAGCTAATTGGATCTCTAATGGCATATGAGATGAATCTGCCGAAGGTAGATGAAGCTGAAGAGAAGAGGAAACCGATCGCACTGAAGGCTGGTGCTAGCAAATCCAGCAAATCAAACCGATCCAGCTCTAGCAGATCGTCATCCGAGGAGAGCTTGAATGAACAAGACATAACTCATACTGAGATGGCTATGATGACTAGAGAGTTCAGGCGGTTCCTCAGGAGAGAAGGAGGACAATTCAACCGAAGGAACCATAGTGGCGGCCGGCAGGACACAAGGTATAAATCTAAACCTGCAAATCAATATGGAACTTACGTGTGTTACCAATGCAGGAACTCTGGCCATCTGAAAGCTGACTGTCCGGAGAACCAGAAGCACAAGGACAAATCAAATAGAAAGAACACGAAAGGAAGAGCCATGATCAGCACATGGAGCGATGAGGATGAAGGTTGTCTCAGCAATACTTCAGACAGTGAAGTTGAAGCTGAAAAACCCATCTGTCTCATGGCAACTAGCTCTGAAGACAGAGAGGAAGATTCAGATGAGGTAATTTCTCTATTTGATAATTTTACTATTGTTGAGTGGGTAGATGCCTATCATAAACTAGCTGATCAAGCAGATGATATTAGAAGGGAAAATAGGCATCTAAAAAGAAAAATCAATTCCATGCAAAATGATACCTCATTGTCTGATAAAATTGCATGTCTTGAAGCTGAAAATAATAAATCAAACTCACATGTTCTGAATCAGAAGAAATCAAGAATGAGTTAAAAACTTCTAGGGAAGAGAATGTGAGGTTAGAGAAGGAAATTGATGAATGGAAACTGAAAATTCAAAAATATGAGAGTGAGTTGAAGCTGGTGAATGAGAAATATGAAGCTGTCCAAATTGTGAATACTGAACTTAAGAAATCTGTTGAAGATATTCAAAAGGACAATGAGGACAAGCTTAAGACCATTGAGAAAATGACCCAAGGTACAGAGAATCTAAATGCTTTGTTAGGGTCAAAGGTTAATTTCAGAAAAGAGGGCCTAGGATTTAATTCTAGTGCAACAAAAATATTTGGGATGAAAACAATTTCATTTGTTGCTCAAAAAGAAAAGGGACCTCTAATTAGCATGAACTCAACCATTTCAATGAACAAAACTGCTAATCTGAAAAAGCTCAGTGCTGAGGAGAAGGGCAAACAAAGGTTAATGAGCCTAGTAGAGCCAGCACATCCAAGCAAAATCCCAAGGCTCAATCACAGGTTAGGGGTCAACCTAAACAGTCCTATAAACCCCATGTCAAGGCCACCAAGTCTCCACCATCATCATCACCTCTGAAGAAGACCCAATACACACCCATGAATAGGTCAGCAGGGTCCAAAGTATAGGGGAGACAGAATGCTGCCAGGAGTCAACCCAATTATTTCTATCAACCCAGAGCTCAGACTTACTACAATGCACAGCCAACCTATTTCAATAGGTCAGGTTGGACTAGAACTCCGGGAAGGTTTACAGGTCTTGCATATCAGGCTGCACAATATCATAGACCTTACACTAGAAATTGGGTTAGTGGGTATGGCAACTGGTCACCTAGAAATATGCATTATTTCAGTCAGCCCAGGAACTATTATGGCCAAAACTTCGTGAACACACCCTGGCCAAGGCACTGGCAAAGAAACAACACTGTCAATAATTATGCTGGTGTAAATAAGAAGAAAAATAACAAAAAGAAAAAGAACAACAATAGAAAGAAATCTGTAGGATCCACTGAACAAAATTCTTTCAAACAAATGTGGATACCAAAAAGTCTGCTGTCTTGCTTTACTTCTATTCCATCTTCTCTGGAGCCTAATCAGAATTGGGTTCCAAACTCATTTACCTGATTATGTGTGCAAGTATGTCTGGCAGCCAAGGACAAATCTGTGGTACTTGGATAGTGGCTGCTTCAGGCATATGACAGGAGATAAGGCCATAAATTCAAAAGCTAAAAGAGATTGGAGGCCTTGTCAACAATCTGATGGAACACTAAGGGTAAAAATAAATCAGTCAGGTAAAGCAGGTAAGTGACTTATCTTCAGAATTGAATTGAGAAAGTAATGTCGATTTGATTGGTTAATTCCTGACTTTCTCTTCTTGTCTAGCTGATCAGTCTGCATTCCAGACTCAGCTACTGAATTTAAATTATGCACAAAAGCTGATGATTCTCTTCTCTTTTCATATTATTGCACTGTGTACACTGAATGCTAGAAACTGAATTATCTTGAAGAATTGATTGCTCCCGAATGATGCTCTCTGAATGAATAAACTCTCTGATGGTTTTGTGAATGCTGGATGTTGCAACAGACTCATGATCATGCATGACATTCATATCTTCATGATCATCATTGCATATCATTTAGTCATGAATGTGTCTAAAATCACATGCATATAAAACTGCTTTGAACTGCATTTTTCTGCATAACCGTGGTATACTAAATAGTAAGCTACTAAAGGGTAGGGAAATATGTCTGGAGGTTATTACCATGTGTGAGATGGTCCTTGAGACCAGGCTCTCGGCCTAGTACCATGGGTTATATTGATTGATAGGGCAGTCTGAATGAGCATGAATTTCAAAATCCTTTGTTCAGTTTTCAGAGAAAACATTACATGTATTCAGGGGGAGTTTGTTGAGTCTTTGCATGCCTTTGCATATCATTCATTCATGACCTATGCATAAGCTCTCTCTCATTTAATTCCTGCCATTCATTAGCAAAATTGCATGCATATAGACAGGGGGAGTATTGTTAGAAATTCAGAGTGGTCATCAATTCTATTGAATTATTTCATCCTTGACTCTAAATGATTGAGTCTGACATATGGCAATCTGTTAGTCAGTTCTGATTTCTAATCAATAGAAAACAGACTTCTTCTCTTATAAGAATTTTAAATTACTTAAAGACTGACTTAATGGTTTAAATTTTATAATCATTGAAGTTTAAAGATTGCAATCAGTAAATAAGAAAGCTGAAAATTGATAAAACTCTCAACCCCTCTCTTATTTCATATCAGACAAAGCTAATCATATCTGAAATCTGAAAACTCATCTGAAATCATGTTAGAGAAGCTAAGTATGTGTATTGTTCCTAAAATAAGTCATTCTAAAATATATAAAGGATAGCTAAGAAAGATATTGAAAAATATTGAAAATCATTGAAAATTAACATTGGTAGAGCAATGACTGGTAAATCACTGAGAAACTGAGTGATCCATCAAAGAAGTGGACAACACTCATGTCATGAAGTGTATCAGCTATCTCTGTATAAAATGATCAAAACAGTAGGCTGGTTTCACTGAGTACCTGAGGGTAACTGGCGTCTGATAAACGTGTACCCTCACACAAAAAAGGTGTAAATCAGTTCTGTTGAATTTGATCATAGGCAGAATTGTCCATCTTGTTAAGTATCTAGGGGTATTGGCGTCTGATAAACGTATACCCTTACACAGAAAGACTTATGGTACCTGAATGCCCTATATGAACTAATATTGATAATGCTGTTCCTTCAAAAGAAAATTCATGGATGTCATATTATTTATTTTCAATACATGCCTAGCATCTCTTAACAATTTTTAATGAGTATACGAAAGTAGGATATTTTGAAACTAAATCTTTCATGCAAATGTGATTCTGGTTTATTACTTTATCATGCACAGCCAACTTATCCATTGATTGTAGTGCATGAACTCAAAATTTATAACCTTTAAACCAGACTTCTATCTGAAAGTAGTTTCTAAATTCATATAACTAAAGACTATGTGCTTTAGAATGCTTATTCCTGAACTACTTGTTCAGAATGCCAGTCAGATGATTTCTTGATCTTTCCCTTTGTATATCTGATTTCTTGAACACAATATCCCATTTCATAGGGGGAGAATTCATTCAAGGGGAGTCCTATCTTCAGGGAGAGTTTCTTGTTCTAAGGGTATTTGCATTCATATTGCCATATTGTACTCATGTTCATACTGCTTTTCTCTTTTTGATTATGTCAAAGGGGGAGAAAATTTTGTGTGTGACTTACTGTCACAGTGTGTTGCCATCATCAAAAAGGGAGAGAATGTTGTGCCCCTTAGGCACAAACATGTGCTATGTTGAATTGATGATAGCAATGCTGTTTTGTTTTGATGATTTCAACACAGTGAGTGCATTATGATATTATGTTTTGTTTTGATGATGGCATGTTGATTTGAATGCTTGAGTGTGTTATATCTGATTTAGTCTGTGGAGATTGCATGAGTGTGCCATGTCTGATATCCTTGATGGGTCGACTCTCTCAGACTGTCCATCTTATTTAGAGTCTCATGCAGCGTCAACGCTATGAGCATTCTCAAGTCTGCAGCACATCATTCTCAAGTCTGTAGCGTCATCTCTATAAGTCTATACAGTGGTTCAGCAAGTGTGTACATCGCTTAGTGTTAGCGTCTAAAGCTTTGAGCAAAGTCTATACAGACCCCACCATCTCATTCAGTGGGTCAAGCTGCCAAGTCTATACAATCATTTCTAAGGTAAAGTCTGTACATTGCCTTTGGACCTCAGAGTCTATACAGAGTCTGCATCCTCTGAAGTCTGTACATCGCATCATATTGTTCATGCAGTGTCTTGGTGAAGTCTATACATTCCTTCACTGTAGCTAGCACGAGGTGAAGTCCGCACAATGGTCTTAACTTTCCAAGTCTGTACATTGGCCTCCATGCCTCAAGTCCATACATTGAACTGTTTGGTCAAGTCTGTACAATCATTTGTGGACAAGTCTTCACATCGTGAAGTCTATACACTCAACTCCTTCACATCTTGCAAAGTATGTACATTGCATCCATCGGTCGTGCATTCAAGTCTTTCACAAGTCTGTACATCAGACGCGCATGCTCGCCTGTCCCTCCGGATGCTCTCCTAGGACCGAGTATGCTCTCCAGTGACTGTTAATGCTCCGATTGGCCAGCGTCTCTCTTGATCAAGTCTATACACTCAGTCACTGTTCATGCATTCACAGTGAAGTCTGTACATCTGTTTGGCTATGCATCACTATCCACCAAGTCTATACATTGGTAGAGTCTGTACATCAGACGTGCATGCTCGCATGTCCCCCCGGATGCTCTCCTGGGACCGAGTATGCCCTCCAGTGACTGATAATGCTTCCCTAACTTTGAGGATGCTCCCCTGGAGCAGTGATTGCTCCCCAGAGACAGCATGTGCTCCACATGCTCCCCTGACGCTGGTGATGCTGTCCAGAGGCCATAGATGCTCCCCTGAGACTTCATATGCTCCCGTGCGAGAATGCACTTTACATTACAAGTCTATACATCATGATCATCTTTACAAGTCTATACAGAGCTCTTCACTTAACCTGATATTCTGATACTTTGTCTGACAGGTGCTCTGCTCGTGGAGGCTAATGAAGGGCAGACAGGATCGTGACACGTGTGCTGAAGCTGACTTAGAGATTGACACGTGGTCCAAGGTTTTTGGGCGGGAGATGTGGAGAGCACACGTGCTGCTACTGCTGTTGCTATATATATGAGTCTTCGTCTTCAGATGAAGGGTGATCGAAGTGGAGAAAGAAAAAAGCAAAAGTGCAGAGACTTCGATCCAGCAGAAGAGCAGAAGAAGAAAGAAGAGAGCAGAAGAAGAGTAAAGAGAGCAGAAGTGAAAGAAGAAGAAAAAGAAAGAGAAAGAGAGGTCGAGAGTTGAGAAGAAGAGATCAGCTGAAAATTGTTTCAACTGGACCGTGGATCAAATCCAGGCCAGTCAGCTCTTGTAGAGAGCCACATTTGTGCTTCATTTCATTACAGCTTTCCGGTGCTGTTTTGTTTCCCTTTGGTGTTTTCCATTTTATCCCTTCTTCAAGCTGTTAGTCAGCGGATGCAGTGGAGGTCTCCACTGGACAGGTAAAGCTGTAATCCTCAGCTGGCGAGACTTGGTCTCGGACGGGTTAAGCTGTAATCCCCAGCGGGTTCAAGCTGTGAGTCAGCGATGGCTAAGCTGTATTGCCCAGCGGAAGCAAGCTGTGATGCTCAGCGGATGGCAAGCTGTGAGGCCCAGCTGATGTATGGCAAGCTGTGAGTCAGCAGGAAGCCACACTCGGGTTGAGTGTGGGGTGGATGTAGGTCTGCTGGACCGAACCACCTAAAAACCCCTCTTGCATTGTGGTTTGTGTTGTTCTATTTGTGCTTCCGCTAGATGAATGCATAGGGGCGCTCAACTGTTTGCTTATAGGTTCAGTAGATGAGTGTTCTAATTTGTCTTGTTAGCATTCTAATTTTTAAGTGAGCGAAATTCTATTTGGGCGAATTTTTTTAAAGGGCTATATTCATTCACCCCCCCTCCGAACATAGCACCGAACCCAACATATCCTATTATGTATTTTTCTATAACCACAAGTTTTATATAAAAACATGCATTTCTCGTCAACGTATTTTAATTAAAATATATAATAATCACAATAACAATATAAACATTTCATGAACATTTACATTTAAAACCTTATGTAAATAATTATTTATATTTCTGTCTTCAAATCCCTTAAAAATAAAATTTCTCTTTTAAATTCATAAAACTATTTATATCTACATATCTATTTCTGTTTTGAGTTTCTATTTAAATAGTCATTTCTGATTTCATAAATTAAAATTTAAAAAAAATATTTTTATTTTATAGAAAATAAAATATTGAAGAACAATTGCTTCTATTATATGTGAAATTATATTTTTGAAATTAAGATTCTGAAAAGTATTTCTAATTAGATATAGCAGTTTAGAGAAAAATGTTTCTATTTTTTTATTTTCTGAAAACAAAGGTATAATATTTTAAATACATTTCTATTTCACATAAAATAGTTCCTATAATTTTCATTTACAGAAAATAGCTATTATTATTTTTCAGAAAATAGAATTCTAAAAATCGATTTTGTTTTAAACAATTTCTATTTACAGATTTTTTTGAACATTTAATCTCTGTTTTCAGATAAATAAATCATTTATGATTTTTTTGAAAATTCATGTTACTGTTGCTATTTAAATAGATTATTTTTACCTTCAGAAAATCAGAAAATACTTAAAATCATTTTTGCTTAAATAAACAATTTTTGTTTTCAGGTAAATAGATTCTAAAAATTATTTCTGTTTACAGAAAATATTTATTTCAATTTTCAGAAAATAGAATTCTGTAAATTATTACTATTGATTAGTTTGCATGAACTAATTAATCTTAATTGTTAAAAATAAAATTTAGCCATTTCTACTTTCTGGAAAATATATATCATTATTATTTCTTGCTTTTATTAAAATTTTACTTTTATTAGTTACTCTATGATAATTTAAATTTAAAGCGATTATTTGTTGACTTTATATATTCAAATATTTTGACAAAAAATCAACACATCTCATTAACAGATTTGTCAACTCTCAAACATTCTCAATGGCTAGCTTAATAACTAAAGAAACTTTAAGTGTCAAACCAGATAAATTTGATGTTGAAAATTTTAGAAGATGGCAAAATCAAATGAGATTTTGGCTAACAACCCTAGGCCTAATCTAAGTAATTAGTGATAGCACAATAGAAAGTCAGGGGTCGGGTACTTCACAAAACCCCACCCGACGAGACCAAACATGAGCGTCTCGGGCCCAAACCGACCTCGAGTCTTCCTCCTCCACCATAACACCGAAAGAAATAGACTATCACCGCCTTCATCGGATACTGGGAGCCTTATCTAATAATCTTTATGACTTATATTATAATTCAAAGAGTGCTAGTGAATTATGGGATATCGTAGAAGCTAAATATGGACTTGACGATATCGGAATCAAACGGTTCAAGGCGCTGGATTTTAACAAATTTAAATATGTGGACAACAAATCAATAAATGATCAAATACATGAATTTGATAACCTTGTTCATGCGTTAAGAGCCACCGGATCCCAACTGGATGAAAGCTTCAAAATAGCCTGCCTATTAGATAAATTGCTCGTTCTTGGTCTAATTTCACCAGGACATTAAGTCACACCCAAAGTACCCTCACCTTAACTCAATTGTTTGGAGCAATTAGGGCAGAGGAACAGCATAGACTAATAGATACCACCACC
The DNA here is from genome assembly GCA_022559845.1 of Amorphophallus konjac. Lineage (NCBI taxonomy): Eukaryota > Viridiplantae > Streptophyta > Magnoliopsida > Alismatales > Araceae > Amorphophallus > Amorphophallus konjac. The sequence goes on along the minus strand of JAHNEJ010003073.1, from coordinate 217,727 downwards.
CAAAACTATATGCCTAAGGCAAACATGGTCAAAAATAAACCATTCAAATCCCATAAGAAATCATTTCCTCCTAAGCGCAAAAACTCTAGAAACTTTAAGAAAAATCACCGACCATTCAATAACAATAAACCTCAAAAACCAAATCCTCAAAATAAAAAGTCAAATTAGAACAATGAGGAGTGTTGCTGCTATGTCTACGGACGGACCAACCATCTCGCCTTCCAATGCTATTATCAGAAGAAGCCTAATTGAAAGGCAAAAATAAATGCTCCTCCTCCAACTGGTCCTCAAGTCAACATGGTGACTGTAGACGCTAGTGCACTTGATCCCGTATTTAGGTCAGTTCTCTTAAACCCTGAAGTGAACCTGACCAGCATACATGTTGATTGGTGGATTGACACCGGAGCCGATATCCACGTATGTGCTCAGGTGCGCGCAGGAGTTGTAATGATGGGGAACAATGCGAAGACGCAAGTGCTAGGGACTGGAAGAATAGATCTGAAGTTGACTTCAGACAAAATCTTGACCCATCACAGGATTCACCATGTTCCTGACATCAGGCGAAACCTCATCGGTGGCTCCCTCTTAGTGCAGCAAGGCTACAAGTTGGTCTTTGAATCAAATAAAGTTGTAATAACTAAAGGATTGTCTTTTATTGGAAAATGGTTCATTTATGATGGTCTATTCAAACTTAATGTGTGTACACCGTCATTTGAACAATCAACTGTTTTAAATGTTGAGTCTTCCTACATATGGCATTCAAGATTGGGCACGTTAATTATAAGTCAATTAAGGGAATAATATGATTAAATTTGATCCCTAAAATAGACACCCAACACCATAAAAGATGTGAAATTTGTGTTGAAGCCAAACTACCTAAACAACCATTCAAATCAGTTGATAGAAATTGTGATGTCTTAGAACTTATACACAGTGATGTGTGTGATTCTGGATGGATCTCTAGAGGTGGGAACAAATACTTTGTAACATTTATTGATGATTTATCAAAATATTGTTATCTCTACCTAATTAAAACCAAAGATGAAGTACTAAACAAGTTTCAAATTTATAAGGCTGAAGCAGAAAATCAACAAGAAAAAAAAATTAAAATACTTGGGCTTGATAGAGGAGGGGAATACACCTCCATCGCACTCACCCAGTTTTGTCAAAAACATGGGATAATTCATGAGGTAACTGTCCCTTACTCTCCTCGATCTAATGGTGTAGCAGAAAGGAAAAATAGAACACTAATGGACATGATAAACTCAATGTTAATTAGTTCAGGAGCACCTGAGAACTTGTGGGGGGAGACCATTTTAACTGCATGTTATATCCTAAATAGAATTCCTTTTAAACAAAATGACTCTACTCCATTTGAAATTTAGAAACGTATAAGACCTAACTTGAATTATATCAAAATGTGGGGGTGTTTTGCAAAAGTAAAAACACCTGAAACTAAAAGAAAGAAAATTAGACCTAAAACTATAGACACCATTTTCATTGGATATACCACGAACAACAATGCCAATAAATTCTCTAGCATTACAAATAGATGTTTGATAATTAATTCTGAATTAAGTGATATACCCAATAACACGATTATTAAAGCTAGAGATGCAACTTATTTTGAAAATATATTTATATTTAAATCCAGCATTGAAACCACTATAGGAAGTAATGAACCTAGTACAAGCTCTAACCCAGCTGTCCCTAGAGAAGAAGAAGAAGTTCCTACAAACCTAGAAGAAGCAAAAGGGCTAGAATAGAAAAAGTGTTTGAGGACTTTTATACACTTTTAGTGGAGGATTCTCTAACTTTCTTCTTCGATGTCATGAGCTCTATAGACTCACCCTTTTAGCCATAAATAGTGAAATGAATTCTATAATTCAAAACAATACTTAGGTCTTAACTGATCTACCTCCCGGTTGTAAAACTATTGGTTGTAAGTGAGTCTTTAAGAAGAAATTGAGACTTGATGGGTTAGTTGAAAAATTCAAGGCTAGACTAGTAGCCAAAAATTTTACACAAAAAGTCAACATAGATTATTTTGATGTATACTCACCTGTGGCCATGATCACTATCGTTAGAATCCTGATTGCATTAGCATTCATACATAAACATGTCATACACCAAATGGATATAAAAACTATGTTATTAAATGGTGAACTAGTTAGATGAAGAAATTTATATAGATCAGCCCGAGGGTGTCTGTGGACACCAAAAATTGCACGCACAGATATCCAGCTCAGCCCAGCATTAACAACGGCACCGAGTGAAGAAGCCCCGGAGGGACTGGTCATCCGGACTCCCCAAATATGTACACTACCGTGAAGCCGTCTCCGGAGTCACGACAGTGAAGAGAAATCAACCACCAAGAGCCCCCACAATCCATGGGTCTCGAAGAAAATTAAATGGGCCACAACTCGTGCTCACAACGGGCTCAGAACTGCCCATTTTAGCCCTTCAGCGGCACAGCCTTTTGGCCCTTTGATGCGGGACAACTACGAGACTCGACTAGACAGACGACGCGACCAGCAACACACTACGACGCGGCACCGACGAGCTCCAGAAGAGACTAACTTGCCCCAAACAAGAAGCGCTACTCACAGTCGTCCCCATCAAGGGAAACGCGACGATCGTGCACGGTTGGGAAACCGGCTTTGAGACTTTGGGTAGTCGGCTCACTCTCGTGCTCGGAATGAGTCACGGGACGGGTTTCGCTCTCACAACTCACAGCGGTGATTAAAATTAAACTAGCTAGGAAAGATAACTACTCACATGCAGCGGCAGTAAAGTGCATACTAAATAAGCAGAAAGACAATAAGAGTGATGGGTGTACCTCCACGCTCACGGCGTGGTGACGACGTCCCGGCCGTAAACCGTCACTCCCGTTACAAACTAATATTTAATTACAGCAGTAAAAATAAACTACGGCCCACTCCACGCAGAGAGGTAAAAGGCCACAACCAGCTATCCGGGAGCGCCGTTCAGGGGTTGGCGGGCAGCAATGTGCGGTTCCGGGCGGTGGCGGGTAGCACGGTGGTGGCGCTCACAAGGCTCCAAGTGGGCCCGATTATTGGGACAGCGGCTTTCAGGCGTCTTCTGGCAACGGAGACCGGAGGGAGAGTCCCTGGAGTGCCCCGGGTCGATCCCCGGGAGCGGTGGTCGCCGGTGGTGAGTTGGGGAATTTATTGGGAATTAATCCCCAATGCTGTCCCGCAGCTCCGCTTCTGGTCAGATCTGCGTGCTCCGACGAGATCAGCCGGTACGCCCAGCCATGACGTCAGATCGAGACGAGGTTAGCGCCGTTGCGAAGAGAACTCGAAGAAATTCAACATACTGGAGTTTCAGAACCATCCAACGATCTGAATGGAAATGAATTACTCTGTAAACTGAGTGATGGTTCTGTCCCGAAACTCAGAATCCACAGGGCAGACTAGAACCATCCTGTTTATGGGCTTTGACCGTGGATCAAAGGAAGGAAGTAGGACCTGAGATTTTTATGGTGGGTAGAGGGGAGGGACACGATGACACACATAGTTTTTTTGTAGGATTCTGATCACGTTTTGGGGGTTGGAAAAATCACCTACCACAGACTATCTCGCTGGCCTGCTCACAGGCAGACTGTGAGGGGAACAAACTACTGACTGGGACGGGGGGCAAACGAACTCTGATCGACGTGAAATTTAAACTGGGGATGTAGGAGACATGGGGAAACCAACCCTCAAAATATCAGCTCGGTCCAACGGTCGGATCTGGAGTTATGGCCTCCTACTCAAGCTTCATATTTGCAGGCCGGAATCCAGGACAACAACTCGGAGAAGTGGTGGTGGCAGCTTGATGGCGGCACGAACGGCGGCGACGGCAGCAGTGGACATTCACAATAGGTAGAGGGAGAAGAGAAGGGGAAGAGATTTGAGAGATAGGAGAGATTTAGATCTAGATCTGGAGAAGAGAGGGGGAAGGAGATGAAGAACACCAAGAACACTAGAAGAAAGAGGGGGGGTGCACACCAAGCATAATTCTCTTGAATTTTTCATTAGTTCCACACAAAATACAACAAGAGACTATAAATATGAAAACTCTAGATCTAGATCCAAGGACATCCACTAACACCAAAGGACACCCACTAACATTGGTCAAGGGTGGGTGGGAGACAAGCATGGGGGACAAGGAGGGGGCATCCTCCACCTTTGTCTCCTTGGTCTAATAGTCCAAGTCTTCTAGAAGCCCATCTTGGGCCTCGGGCCAGCCTTTTAGGCCCACATATGTAGAAGTCCAATTGGGCTCCTAATGGTCTTGAGGCCCAATTTAGAATTTGGACCCCTTACATGAAGTGTAACCCACATTACAATCTTGACCCAACTAGAAGCTAAAATACAAAATACACACTAATACACTCACAATAAGCAAATACATGATAATACACTCACAATAAACATAGGAAAGTATCAACACTCAGGTAGGGACTCCATACTGTCGCCCAACCACAACGATGTCGACCGAGTCGTGCTGCGGGTCCGGTATCGATGGCTCGCTGAGTCGGGCCGTACTCGTGCTCTGGTGTCCTCACCAATTCTCCCCGGGTGGGAGAAGCTCGACCCCGTTGTAGGGTCCGGGTCGCTCTAGTACCGATCCAGCAGATCTGGATCTATCCTCTATAGCTCTGCCCGGGTGATCCAGGTGTCATCGGACGCGGGCCGTCCCCTCCAACGCACCAAGTAGCGCTGGTACACTCCGCCTCGAGTAGTCGTCACCTGCTCATTTAGTATACATTCTATCTGCTCTCGCTGCTGAGGTAACAAGGCTGGAGGTGGACACTCTAGGGTGGTGTCACTCATAATGGGTGGAGACGGCTCAAAGGGCTCACTGGGTATCACCGCTGGGTCCCTATAAGCGACAAGATCCGAGACGTTGAAAGTAGAGCTGATCCCGTAATCCTCTGGCAAGTCCACAACATATGCATTCGATCCTACTCGCCTCACTACCTAAAAGGGACCGGCACCGCGAGCATGCAACTTCTTCACGGCTCCTGAGGGAAGCCGTTCAGGTCTGACCCTGATCATGACAGAATCGCCCTCCTGAAACTCACGGTGGTGCCTATGGGCGTTAGCCAGTTCTTTGTATCGTGCGTTGCTGGACTCAATGTGACGACGAATATGCTCATGCAACCGTCTAATATGGCTAGTAAAAGACTCGGCTGACTCATACACACGGGACTGGATGGGAGATGGGACTAGGTCTATGGGTCTCCTAGGTCTATGGCCAGTGGCAATCTCGAAGGGGCTCATACCTGTAGACCTATTGACCGAATCATTATAAGCGAACTCGGCCAAGGGTAAGACCAAATCCCAATCCCTGACTCGATCTCAGACAAGACACCTAAGAAGATCCCCTAAACTCTTATTGACAACCTCAGTCTGACCATCGGTCTGGGGGTGATATGTAGTGGAGAATTTTAATTATGTGCCCATCATGTGCCATAGGGTTTTCCAAAAATAGCTAGTGAATCGTACATCCCTATCTGACACTATGGTACGTGGAAGGCCAAACCTGGAGACACAATGAGAGAAGAACAGGCGGGCAACTATAGTGGCATCCAAGGTCTTGGAGCATGGAATGAATAATGCCATCTTGGAGAACCGATCGACAACCACAAAGATTGAGTCATGCTTTCGGAGGGTGCGGGGCAATCCTAACACAAAGTCCATGCTAATGTCCTGCCATGGACTATCCGGGACGGGAAGGGGAGTATAGAGGCCGGTACTTTGCTTCCTTTGTTTGGCCATAGCACAAGTGCGGCACTGGGCCACAATACGAGCAACATCCCTCTTTAGGCTAGGCCAATAGAATCGATGCTCAACCGCCTCTATGGTCTTGTTCCGACCAAAGTGGCCAGCAAGACCTCCCGCATGCATCTCCCACATAAGAAAGTCACGAACAGAAGTCCGTGGGATGCACAACTTGTCGCCCCGGAATAGGTGACCCTCCTGTAACACAAACTCACTATAATCGCGCGAGGGACCATCCTGAAGGACGGCACAGATCGAACCAAAGTATGGACAGTCAACATAAGCGTCCTTCAGCCTCTCTAGCCCTACCACCTCCACACTCATGGTGGTCAACATCATCACCCGACGACTCAATGCATCGGCGACCTTATTCTCCGCCCTGCTTTGTACTTGAGCACAAAGGTGTACTCCTGGAGATACTCCACCCAACGACTATGGCGAGCATTCAGCTTCTTTTGGGTATGGAGGAATCGTAAGGCCTCATGGTCAGAGAAGAGGACAAACTTCTGGTGCAACAAATAGTGCCTCCAATACCTCAATGCCTGGACAACTGCGTAGAATTCTTTGTCGTATGTGGAATATCACAGTTTGGCATCATTAAGCTTCTCGCTAAAGAATGCAATGGGGTGAGACTCCTGACTCAATACGCCACCAATACCCACACCAGAAGCATCACATGTGACCTCGAACACCTTAGAAAAATCTGGTAAAACAAGGACAGGCGCCTGGGTCATGCACTCCTTAATGTCCTGAAAGGCCGTGGCTGCAGCCTTAGTCCATATGAATGCCCCCTTCTTTATGCAATCAGTGATCGGGGCAGTGATAGAACTGAAGCCACGAATGAAGCCACGATAGAACGTTGCTAAGCCATGGAAGCTCCGGACATCGTGGAGGGTGCGGGGCTCGGGCCACTCTCTGATGGCCCTAATCTTCTCCGGGTCAGCAGAGACTCCATCTCTCGACACAATGAACCCGAGAAAAGTGATATGATCAGACATGAAAGCACATTTCTTTGGGTTGGCGAATAAACTTTCTCGCCTCAACACAATGCAGACTTGTCTAAGATGGTCTAGATGATCTTCCTTAGTGCGGCTGTAGATAAGGATGTCATCAAAGTAGACGACCAAGAAGACCCCTATCATAGGGCGTAAGACCTGGGTCATCAACCGCATGAAGGTACTAGGGGCGTTGGAAAGCCCAAAGGGCATAACCAACCACTCATAAAGACCATCCTTGGTCTTGAATGCCATCTTCCACTCATCCCCAGGCCTGATCCGCACCTGGTGATAGCCACTACGAAGATCTATCTTTGAAAAGATAGTGGCTCCCGACATCATATCAAGCAAATCATCCAATCGGAAATGGGAAAACGATACTTCACCGTGATCTTGTTGATTGCACGGCTATCAACGCACATCCTCCATGTGCCATCCTTCTTCGGGGCCAATAGTGCAGGAACAGCACAAGGGCTCTTGCTGTCCCGAAGAGATCCCCGACTCATCAACTCCTCGACCTGCCGCTGTAGCTCGGCATGGTCCGTGGGACTCATACTATAGTGGGGAAGGTTGGGCAAGGATGAGCCCGGGATGAGGTCGATCTCATGCTGGATATCCCTCATAGGTGGAAGGCCTCCCGGGAGGTCTTCGAGAAATACATCGGCGAATTCCCGCAATATTGCAGCTATCTCCGGGGGATGCTCATCCTCGGACCTAGGGGCAACATCCTCAATGCCCCTGACGACGACAGCTAGAATGGGGTTACCCCCGGTCACCTCCTGCTCCATCTCTCTCGGACTGATCATCATCAACCTCCTGGGTGGAGGATCCACTATGCTAGGAGCAGTCGAAGAGGTGGTAGCCCGTGCCGAGGACAAAGTGGGTGGACCGACTTTCCCCTGACTAGGAGATGTCACAGTACTGTGATGTGGCACAGCCCAAAGACCACTAAATATGATGAGATGACCCTAGGACTTAGACCCGCAAGCATACAAGCGCTCAATGATTCTCACGATGACGATTTTTGCTCACCCGATTCACACGTTCACCCGGTGGGTCCGGGAGATAATGATGAAGGTCCGGGGCGGGACCCAATTGTTCTAATGGACTTACAATGCTAGGGCTGACCCCAAATGAGTCTAGGATACCCAACTTTGTGGGCGGCTGGCCCGCAAGGCGGGGGCTTGGTGGCACTCACTCACGGTCCGCGGTGGACACTAACAAACTAGCATGCAAGTTCGAGCCCTCTTCTCACCGCCGACGAGCAATCAAAGCAATACTAAACTAGCAGGAATAAGGCTACTAAGGATAGTATCAGAAGCTCACCTGATCGGTGTGAAGACACCGATCCCGATCGGAGACGAGGGCGCGCCGGGAGGCGAGGGTATGCACCCGATCGCCGCGGCGATGTAGCTTGACCTGAAATTGCAAACGGTACAGCACTACTCCTCACGCAGGAGGGGTGATCTTGGGATGGGGGTTATGCTTAATACATTCAAAACTACCTCCACGCAGGGAGGGGCCTTCAGCCGGCCAAGCGGGGTGGGGAGAGATGCAAAGGAAACCGAGTTTCCGAGCTTCTCCGATTCTATCTAGCTTCTGTAATTCTGGACAGGGAGTCGATGTTGATGCCGCCAATAAATCCACCGAGCTCAGAATCTGATGAGACTTGTGCCAAAAGATTGCTAACCGGAGAGGGGTGCGGCTTGAATTTTTGGTTGATGTTCTGATCTGGGGGCTGACTGCTCCGGCGACTGGAAGATGGATGCAGCTCTGGTCTCTGGCCGAGCTCAGTCTGAAACAGCAGGTTGCAGAAGCAGCCACGGTCGCTCCTGAGCTCCAAATCTGGCACCGCTGGACTCGTTGGAATCGTATACGAGTCTACTTTGCAGCAAAACAAACGGGGGAGTCTTCTGATGTAGGAGATGAGCTGGATGTCCAGAGAAGTGGACGGTGGTCGGGACAGAACGTGAGGAGGCAGACCGGCGTGGTTGTGGTATAAAATTGGTATCTCTGGTTTTCGGATGCCGAACGGGATTCCGCCTTCTGTTCTTGGACGCTGACAGAGGGAGGAAGAACTTTGTAGAAGACCCTGAAGGCTGGTTCCTTCAAGGTTCGTCGTGGGAGAGTCTTCTCTGCCACTCTGGCTTCTGGTCTGAGAAGTTCTGCATAGTCGGAGAAGAATGGTGGTTGCGGACAGCACCGAGCTCGGATGCCGACGAAACCGCCTCGCCTGGAAAGCTAACTTGCAGACGAATCCAGAAATGTAGGCCTCGCCTCCTGAGTCGTTAAGGGATGGTCGTGGCCTCCTCTGCAAGTTTTTGTAGTTCTGCTTCCTGAAACAGGGTGAGAATGAGGAGACGAAGAAGAGGTGGGAAAGGGAATGGTCAAGAGAGGAAGAGGTGTAAGATAGTTCTAATGGCTATGGGAGGGAGATGAGAGGTGTTTGAGGGGCTGTGGAGGCTAGAGAGATGGAGGTGGGGAGGGCGAAGTGGGGCTGGAGATGGGGGTGGTCTGCTAGGGATGGTGGTGGGGAGGGGAGTGGGCACAAGGGGAGGGTGAGTGTTAGGGAAGGTGGGGGCGAACTTGGCCAAGGGGAGAGGTCTAGGGTGACCAAGGGCAGGGGGGGGGAGGTTGAAATTCGAATTTGGCCTTGGGAGGGGTGGGGTTTGTGTGGGGAAGTGGGGAATTGTGTTGGGAGGTGGAGGAGTTTCTTTGGGACAAGGAGAGGGGAGTAAATGAGGGGCTTGGGGAAGTGGAGGGTCTTAATGGAGTGTGGACGCACTTTCCGTTAAACTGTTGTTCCCGGTTCGTCTGTTGGTTTTATTAAGTGCGTGGGCGTGCCAGTCACCGGAGTGACAATTTATTCGGGCTCCGGAGAGCCCATGGTGCGCTCGATCTGACTTCGTCAGACGATTGTGTGGTTCGTGTCGGGACCGAATCCCGTCGCGCCATGAAGGTCACGACGTCATTTACATCCCCCATACGAGGGAATACCCTTGATTAATTGCCGAAATTAGAGGCCCTGCGGCCGAAAAGAATAATACTAATTATGCGAGAGAGATAGGGATGGGTCACACTGAAAGTGGTATTAAGGCCATAAACTGTCGGCCGTGTTGGCCACTCGTAGACCTTTTGTATTCGGACACAAGTCCGTGGCATCGTCATAATGAGAAAACCGAGGTAGATCCCTCCAAATGTCTGCCGAGCATATGGCAATTTCAATGAGGATTCGGAAGGTATCCGGAAAGAGAAAACAAATCCGGTCCGATTAGGATGTCGGCCCGAGGTTAGATCAAAGCCCGGCCATATCGGGGGAATTCCCGAGACTCGGGCTCGACCTAAAGGGGCAGCGTTGTTGTTCCTTTTGCCCCGGGTCCCGGGGAGAGAGCGGGCTGCGGCGTGGGCATTAGCGTCTTTTATCTAGAGCTTTCTAGGTTATACCTTCTGGGATTTCTGATTTGATGTTTACTATTTATTCGTGCCTTTGTCCGGGATGATTTCTCTTCTTCTATGCATGATTATTCTTATTATTATCATTGGTTTGTTATTTATTTTTTATTACCCCTCCCGCCTCTTTTATTATGATCAATATTGCGCATTTGGAGTCCTTCAATTAGCGTGATTTTTATTGATTTATTTGCTATTGTTGATGCCCTTATCGTGATGTATATATGCATGCATGTAGTGTGCCGGCGAAGGAGAGACGGGAGTGTACCGCTGGGTATTGGGTGTACCGCTGGGTGGCGAAGGGGTGTACCGGTGAGGGCTGCAAAGGGCGTACCGCTGGAGGCCAAAGGGGCGTACCGCTGGAGAGTGTGTCGGTGAAGGAGGGGGAGTGATATAAAGTCTATACGTTCCCCAGGCTCGAAGTCTATACGTTGCCAAGCCCAAAGTCCGTACACTGGAGCAGAGTGGAGCAAAGTCTACGCGTTGCAATTTGGAGTCTGTACGTCGACTGGCCCGGAGTCTGTACACTGGCCAAGTCTATACATCGGAGTGTGAAGTCTATACACTGCCCAAGTCTATACGCTGGATAAGCCTATACATTGGGGGTGTGAAGTCTATACACTGCCTAAGTCTATACACTGGCCATCATGAAGTCTGTACGTTGGGATATGAAGTCTATACGCTGGATGCTCAAAGTCTATACATTGCCCAGCATAAAGTCTGTACGTTGGTGTGTGAAGTCTATACACTGGATGCTCAAAGTCTATACATTGCCCAGCATAAAGTCTGTACGTCGGTGTGTGAAGTCTATACACTACCCAAAGTCTATACACTGGTTATCATGAAGTCTGTACGTTGGCTGGCTCAAGTCTATACGCTGGATAAGTCTATACATTGGAGTGTGAAGTCTATACACTGCCCAAGTCTATACACGGGCCACCATGAAGTCTGTACGTTGGCCAAGTCTATACAGTGGCTGAGGGTGTACCGGCGAAGGGAAGGAGTGTACCGCTGAAAGGGCCAGGAGGAGTGTGCCGCTGGGGGGGCTCAGGGGGAGTGTGCCGCTGAAGGGTTGAAAGAGGGAGTGTACCGCTGAAGGGTTGAAAGGGGTGTACCGCTGAAGGCCAAGGGAGCGTGCCGCTGAAGGTCAATGAGGGCGTGCCGCTGAGGGCCAAAGGGGCGTACCGCTGAAGGTCAATGGGGCGTGAGGGTGGAGGCTCGATCAGTTTTTTGATTATTTGTTTTAAGGCTCTTCTTTTCTTCTTATCTTAACTTTCGTGTGGTTTTATATAAAACTCCTCCCGTGTTTTGTTCTCTTTGTCCGGTTCGATCTCTTTTCTTGTGGATCGGAGGCTCGGGCTGCCGGGTGGTTGGTTAGCTCGGTTCAGTTCTCGTCGTGATGCCGGCAGTGGTTTGATGAGTTGGAAGGTTTCGTCAGTTATCTTGCTTGTTTGTTGCCTCCTTTTGCCTCTTTTAATTGTTTATTAGTTTCTCACAAAAATTCGGCAGCATTTCCCCTTGACCCGGGCGTAAGGGAGATACAGGGAACGCGCCCACATGATGTGGCGGAACCCGACAACTGGAGGTGGGCCCCCGGGGGGGCAACACCTTTATAGAGACTCGGAAAACGCGAAGGAGAACGACAGACCGAAGACATCTAAGGGACCTGGACTGGGACTGGACAAGGAGTAAGCTGAGGGACTGAAGGGCGTGCCGCTGAGGGCTGAACAGGGGGTGTGCCGCTGAGGGCTGAACAGGGGGTGTGCCGCTGAAGGCTGAACAGGGTGTGCCGCTGGAGGCTGAACAGGGTGTGCCGCTGAAGGCCAAGGGTGGGCGCACCGCTGAAGGCTGATCTGGGCGTGCCGCTGAGGGCTGATCTGGGCGTGCCGCTGAGGGCTGGAAAGGTGTGCCGGCCAAAGGCCGGAAAGGTGCACCGCTGAGAGGCTTAAAAGGGGTGTTAGCAACTGGGGGGGGTACTTGGTGGCTGTTCAGGAAAAGAGGAATAAAGATGGGGGGATTTCAAGGCCGGGAGTGGCCCATTAGTAACTGGGTGGTTGGGAGGAAAGAAGGGTACCTCCCCTTCTCCTCAAGCTCGGGAACACGGTAGATGGCCATAGAAGGGAATGAGTGAGGAGCTCACGGAGCCAAGGCCAACAGAAGGGGGAAACCTACATCGACGTGGAGGACCCTAAAGACGCCGGAGGAATAAGGAGACAGAGGGAGGAACGGATTGTCCGTCAGAAAAGCCCGCAAAGCCTAGCCTAAAACATCGAAGATCGAAAAGAAACCCGGAGAGGGTGGTTTTCATTCATGAGAATCAAGAGGGCGAGGCCCTTCATACATATGGCAAAAGCAAACTCCCCAAATGGGGCCATGGACAAGAGTAAGAAAGACCAAGAACGCCAGGAGGAATGGGATACAAGAGGGAAGAAGACATCCGGGCCTAAGACATCGGCCGCTATCCCCAACCCTTTCCCCCAATACAACAAGCTCTCTCTCTCTTACTCTTGTTTCTTCCCGGTGGCCGTCGGACGGAGCTCAGGCCGGGAGGGCCTCTTCTTCTCTTCTTTCTCCGGTGTGTGTTGTGTGTCTCCCCGTCTGTCTCCGTGCGTCTGCCTCCTCCTTCGCCCTCCTTCTTCTTCCGTTCTCCTCTTCCTCTGCCTCTCTCCGTCCCTGTCTGTCTGTTCGTCCCCCTTTCTGTGTCGAAAGCAGGGGTCTTTTATACTACGGGCCGTCGGAGCCCTCGAGCACGGCCGTCGAAGGTGGGAAGTGGATTGTGATCATGGGGTTTGACCTGCCCCATCCTGGGTGTCAGTGGGGTAGGCTACGTGGCCCAACGATCAGCTGCCACCTCAGACGGCTCCACTGCGCGCCAAGGATGCGTAGGGTATGGGCTTCACGTCGTCCGTTGAAAAGCTTCACCGCTGTGCCGCTGGCGAGCTGAAAGGCGTGCCGCTGGAGAGCCAAAACGGCGTGCCGTTGAAGCCCCTAAAGGCGTGCCGTTGAACAGCCTGAAGGGCGTGCCGCTGAGGCCCCTGCAGGGCGTGCCGCTGAAGGCCTGCTGAGGGCGTGCCGCTGAGGCCCCTGCAGGGCGTGCCGCTGGCCGCTGAGGCCCCTGCAGGGCGTGCCGCTGAAGACCTGCTGAGGGCGTGCCGCTGAAGACCCATTGGGGCGTGCCGCTGGGAGGCCCCCCCCCAGGGGGTGTACAGCTGGAGCCACCCCCCGGGGTGTGCCGCTGAGCACCCCAGGGGGTGTGCCACTGAGCACCCCAGGGGGTGTGCCGCTGAACACCCCATGGGGTGTGCCGCTGGGACCCTGAAGGGGCGTGCCGCTGGAGCTCCACCAGGGCATGCCGTTGAGGCCCCTTGGGGGCTGGGCGTGCCGCTGAAGGGCTCCCCACGGGGCGTGTATTCGGGGCCCGTTCTGAGCCCGTTGTGAGTATGAGTCACGGCCCGTTTGATTTCCTTTGGGGCCCACGGACTGTGGGGCCCTTTGTGCTTGATTTCCCGGGGTTTCTTCACTCGGCGCCGTTGTTGATGCTGGGCTGAGCATGACATTTTGGATGTGCAATTTTCGGTGTCCACAAATGCCCCCCACCCACGGGTAGCGCACGCGAAGGATGAGCCGGGCGGTGCCCGTGGGTGTCTTCGTCTCTTCTCTCTTTGTCGATGCCGACGATGCGTCGAGAGCCGACCTGGTTTGTTGTTTGTTGGTCTCTTTGTTAGTGCCGACGGAGCGTCGGGAGCTGAGGTAGTATGTTGGTCTCTTCATCAGTGCCGACGGAATGCCGGGAACTGAAGCAGTGTGTTGTCTCTTCGTCAGTGCCGACAGGGTGCCGGGAACTGACCTGGTCTCTTGTTCTCTTGGTCTCTTCGCCCGTGCCGACAGGGCGTCGGGAGCTGGCCTGGTCTGTTGTTCTCTTTGTCTCTTCGCCAGTGCCGACGGGGTGTCGGCAGCTGGTCTGGTCTGTTCTCTCTTTGTCTCTTCGCCAGTGCCGACAGGGTGTCGGGAGCTGGCCTGGTCTGTTGTCTCTTTGTCTATTCATCAGTGCCGACGAGATGCCGGGAACTGGCATGTTTTGTTGGTCTCTTGGTTTCTTCGTCAGTGCCGACAAGATGCCGGGAACTGACCTGGTTTGTTGTCTCTTAGTCTCTTCGTCGGTGCCGACAGGATGCCGGGAACTGACCTGGTTTGTTGTCTCTTAGTCTCTTCGTCGGTGCCGACAGGATGCCGGGAACTGACATGCTTTGTTGATCTCTTGGTCTCTTCGCCAGTGCCGACGAGATGCCGGGAACTGGCATGTTTTGTTGGTCTCTTGGTCTCTTCGTCAGTGCCGACAAGATGCCGGGAACTGACCTGGTTTGTTGTCTCTTAGTCTCTTCGTCGGTGCCGACAGGATGCCGGGAACTGACATGCTTTGTTGATCTCTTGGTCTCTTTACCAGTGCCGACGAGATGCCGGGAACTGGCATGTTTTGTTGGCCTCTTGGTTTCTTCGTCAGTGCCGACAAGATGCCGGGAACTGACCTGGTTTGTTGTCTCTTAGTCTCTTCGTCGGTGCCGGCAGGATGCCGGGAACTGACATGCTTTGTTGATCTCTTGGTCTCTTCGCCAGTGCCGACGAGATGCCGGGAACTGGCATGTTTTGTTGGTCTCTTGGTCTCTTGGTCTCTTCGTCAGTGCCGACAGGATGCCGGGAACCGACATGCTTTGTTGATATCTTCGTCTTTTCTTGTTCTTCTTTCTTTTTGTACCATATTACCGATACAAGCGCCCTTTCGGGTTTTCGCCGGTACCGGCCCCCTCTTGCTTTTGCCCACGCGCCCTTTCGGGTTTTCACGTGGCGGGGTACCCAATTTTGCCCGTAGCGCCCTTTCGGGTTTTCGCCACAGCTGGGTTATTGCCATTTTTACCCTTGTCCCCACATAGGGGAAAGTCCGGCGGGATATCTCTATTTTTAACCCCATTTTATTTTATTTTCTTTTTTTTTTGAGTGATATGCAAGTGTAGGCTAGGGCACGAAGCCTTGCGCCGGAAGATAGGGTTCATTCGTTGGCAAGAATAGAATGCCAGCGCAACGGGAGAATTTATGCCGATTCGGACGTAGGGTCCGTAATGGCAATATTGTGTGGAGTGGGTGGCTAGGGCACGGGGCCTTGCGCCGGAAAGGGACTTATTCGTTGGCAAGGGATTAATGCCAACGCGAGGATAGAGATTCTGCCGATCCGGGCGTAGGGCCCGTGATGGCAACATTGTGTGATGCGGGTGGCTGAGGCCCGGGCCACGTGCCGGGGACGGGCCTGTTTGTTGGGAGTTTAGTGGAGCCCTTGCAGGGGTAGAGTTGTTTTGCTTGTGCGAATGTGTGTCCGTCCAGGATCGTGGGGATGGAACGTTCTTCGGAGACACCTATTATCGTACGATACTGACGCGCACATTGACGCGTGCGAGTAGATGCGTAAGAAGATACCGGTATGCATGCGTATACATGTGTATGTATGTATATATATATATATATTTAATATCATATATATACATTTATTATTATTTTTTTTATTCCCTCTTTTTTCTTATCCCTTCCTTTTCTTTCTTCTTCTTTTTTTTATTTCCTTTTCTCTCTTTTTTTTTCCTCTTCTTCCCTTTCTTTTCTTTTGTTTCCCCCCCCCTTTGTTTTTTTTTTATTCGTTCTCCTCCTTTCCCTTTCTTTTTTCTTTTTCCTTCCTTTCCCTTTTTTCCTTTTCTTTTCTTCTTCCTTTTTTTTCTTTTTTTCTGTTTTCTATAAATAGGGGGGGCGGGGGCGATTCGAACGGTCACCCGTTTCGAATCCCCCTCCCCTTTCTTCTCTCTTCCTCTCTCTTCGGCGACCGAGCGGAGGGAGCCCTCCCCCTGGTCCTTCTTCTTCTTCTCCGAGCACGACCACCGCCGCGGACGTCGTCGCTGCTGTTGCTCCGGTGAGGGCACCGCCGCAAAGGCCGTCCCCCCTCCCTCTTCTCTTCTCTTTTCTCTCTCTTTCTTTTTTTTTTAGTCCCTTCTATCTTCCTTCCCGTCCGGGACATGGCGGAGCCCTAGGCTCTATCTTCTTCTTCCCCTCCTTGCCGGTCTCCTTTCCCCCTTATCCTCTTCCTTTTTTTTTCCATCTCTTCTCCTTCCTCTCCTCCGGCGTCGTGGCGGGAGGAAGTTCGTCGGGTGTCGGTTGTGCCGGCGAGGGGCTTCAGATGTGTGCCGGCGAGGGCCGTTTAGGGCGCATTGGGGAAGACCCCTATAGGCGTGCCGGAGAAGACGCCTAGAAGCGCGCCGGGGAGCGGGGCTCCAGCGTGCCGGGGAGCACTGTCAGGAGTGTGCCGGGGGGCACACATGGGTATGCCGGTGAGGGTTTGCAGGGGGGGCGTGTCGGAGAGGGATCACCCCAAGGTGTGTCGGGGAATGGGGCTCTATGGGCGCACCGGTGAACGGGGTTGAGGGCGCACCGGGGAAGGCATCCGGGTGGGGGTACCGGCGAGCGCGCGAGGGCCGTGCCGGTGGGGACAGCTCCAGCTGGTGTGTCGGGGAAGCTCTCGAGGGGCTGTGCCGGCGAAGGGGCACGGGGACCGTGCCGGGGAAGGCGTTAGGGGTGTGCCGGGGAAGGCACTGCAGGGCGTGCCGGGGAAGCCTCGAGGGGCTGTACCGGCGAAGGGGGCACTGGAGCGTGCCGGTGAAGGCACCCAGGGTAGTGTGCCGGTGAGGGCAACCGCAGGGTGTGCCGGGGAAGGCACTGGGCAGTGTGCTATTGAAGAAGCCTTAAGCCATGGGAAGAAGACTTTTGACCGGCGGACTTCTGGTGTTGCCTCTCGGGGCCCACCATGACTTTGTTGGGGCCATCACTCCTTGTGGACGCGCACCCGTGTTTTCCCTTACGCCTCTGGCCTAGGGGAAACTCTGCCGAAATTTCGTCAGAAATCGGCAATATTTATTCATCTAACTTGTAGCAACGCCCCTTCACAGTCCTTTTACTTGTGATCTATTCTGATCTTCTTATTTGTGTATCTTTGCAGACAAATGGCTGCTCCAAGTGGTTCTCCCGCCCCCGCTGCTGCTGTCGGTGCCGACCTCATTCCGCGGGGTCCAGTGCCGGCAGTCACATGGCTCAATGTGGAGGAGCTAGACCGAGAGCACGCAGAAATAGCCGCTTTGGCAGAGTCATCTGAGTCCGACGGGGAGACCATGGATTTCCAGAGGCTTGCCCGAGTTGACAGTGGCTTCACATTTGACCGGGTCACCGGGGAGTACAGGAAGGACTTCCCGAAGGATAGGCACCTTGTTCGATTCCTGAAGCACCTGCGCTCCCGAGAGGGGCGAGACTTTCGCACTATAAAAGCCGTCGAGCGGGCCATCCTACATGCCCGGGACAGTCTATTGTACAGCGTCCCCAGGAGCATTCCGATGTATCTGGTGGGAGAAGCCCGGGAATGGAAGCCGGTCCTGGGGATCGAAGGGGTGCTGCCGGCTGAAGATAAATTGGTGCGAGCCCCTCAGTTCACGCCAGCAAGGTGGGACATGTCTGCGGGGAAGGTGCATGGCGAGTCGCCCCGATTTGGTTTATTCTTGGCTCCCCTGAAATGGGGTTATAGGGAGGAGCCGTTCATATTGGACTGTTTGGCCATCAGGTTCAAGTACGAACTATCACTGGGCTGGTTCGGGGAGCTGAAGCTTCAAGACGCCCACAGCTTCCGAGAAGGGGCGGTGGAGTTCACGGAATACGTACTGTTCAACTACGCCCCGTTGCTGGTCCGAGTTGGCATCTATCACAGCGTGTACGCTTCCCGGTATGGTTATCCCATCTCCAAGGGTCTCTGTTGCGGCATGATAGAAGTATTCAGTGCGGAGACCAATACCTTCTACACGGCAGAGGGAGAGACTTCACTTGATTTGTGGAGCCTAAGCCAGCTGAGCGGCTTGCCCATTGACGGGGAGCCTTATGAAGAAGTATGCCTCCCGGACTTGATCAAAGACGAGACTAATGGGGACGGCTATTATTCTCTGGGGTATTCATACCGGTACCTGATGAAGGCGTACCGGGAGCTGTACCAGCTGTCGCACAAGGGGAAGCAGCCCGCCCGTGGGGATAGGAAACGGGTGCGTATGGCGGTATGGCTGGAATATTTCTATGATGGGCTGAAGCAGTATGAAGATTTTCCTTGCGTTGGCACCGCTGTTGCTCGCAAGAAACGTGCGAAGCCCAAGCATGACGTGAAGATCCCCTCCAGGGGACGTCGGAGCGGGGCCAATCCGACGGGGGTCGACCCACAAACTCACTGTGCCGCCTATCTGACGTACTGGCTGTGTTCATTTGCCATGCCGTACGGGGATGAGACGGTGATCCGGCCAGATGCCATCTACCCGGCGTGCCAGATGGCGTGGGGTGTTAAACTTTCTCTGTGCCCGGCGGCGCTCTGTCTGATTTATAAGGCACTGGGAGACATCAGCACGCACCAGTTCCCGAGGCAGGCCCGGTACGTGTGCCCACTGCATTTCTTCAACGCGTGGGTTTGTTCACTGTTTCCGGAGTTCGCCCCGCGAGTCCTTCAGGATTGGGGGCTGGTGCCGAGGATGCTGGAGTTCGCGAGTGCAGAGCCGGCTTCCACTTCCATGCGGATGTATGATATTCGGGGCCGGTTGACCACGGTTCCCCGGGATGCAGCCGGTACCATTCATTTCTGGACGCTGGCCGCACATTCAAGCCCGCTCGTGAATAATAAGAGGGAATGCAAGGATGACCAGGTGGAGAGGTATGTCCACCCTATCAGCCAGGAAAACGTGGTGCGCCCGTTGCTGGAGCCCGAGCTGAGGGATTGGGCGCTGGCTATCCGCCCGAGCGTGTTGGTGTTCCGGAAGGGAGACAACGTACTGCTGGAGCCGTATTACCCCTTCCGATTTGGCCGCAACTTCGGGTATGACCAGCATATCCCTGCTTATCATGCGCAATTCGGCTTGCCTTCGCGGAACGTCCGGGGAAGTGCGGTCGCCGAGCACGCTAGAAGCTGGTGGGACTTCTTCCACCGGGCGGACTCTGCCTCCTTCAGGGTGCCAGCCCCGGGTCGCGTGCCCCGAGTGACCGAAGACTATATAAAGTGGTGGAATGCCCGGACGGCTTTCTATCGGTTGCACAAGACCGATTGTTGGGATGGCGCCGAAAGGAGATTCCTTAGCCGGCAACCGGTGCCAGTACTTGACATTGAGCCAGATCATCTTCTTCGGCTCAAGAACAGGCAAGAGAAGGAGGTGGCGACATATATGATAGCTCGTCGGGAAGCCCGGGATAGGAGGCCGACGCCGAAAGTGGAGCTGCCTCCAGTGGCGAAGGACAGCTATCAGAAGACGCTGAGGGATCTGTGCCGGGTAGGGAGCGACCGTCTGGACCTCATCAATTATCCATTCCCCATAGAGGAAGAGGGGACTCCCGCCAAGAGCTGGCGTCCGGAGAGAGACTTGGCCTGCCTGTATCGCACGTTCATGAGGCGGGAGGAGAGGAAGCCCGAGAATTACAAGGATACCACGTGGCTATATATCCTCCTCCGGGTGAATGGGATGAAGATTGAAGATGTGACGGCCTCCATCCTGGGCAAGCGCCTGCACATCCCTTATTATTATGCTGATGGGTGGGGCATGGACCACTTCAATCTTTTCTGTCACCTTTCTTCCAAGAAACATGCGGATCTGGCCAACCTCACGGACCGGTGTCAAACTATTGAGGACGTTTGTTGGCTAGTCCGGGAGGCGGCACGTCGGGACAAGGAGATATCCCTGAGCTACTGGCCGATCACGCTGCGGCTGTACACTGGCCCTCATGGTATTCAGTTCCCTCTTGCTCTTCGGTTTTGTCCCTCAGCGCTGCGGCTTTCGCGGTGAGTTAGGTACTAATGGTATATGCATGTTCGTTCTTTCCCCTCTTTTCTTTGCAGACCATCCCGACAGCACGCAGATGGCCACGTACCGGAACCTCCTCCGGCTGGTGAAGAAGCCTGCGTATTTTGAAGCCGCGCCGCTGGCCCCGACCACGGCTCCTTTGCCTAAGGCTGCGAAGAGGCCCCGGGCTAAATCGCCTGTGAAGAAGGCGGTGGACGCCGCCAAGGCGGCTAAGCAGCGGGATACAAAGCGGAGGAAGACAGACACGGCTAAGGCTTCGACGGCTGTTCCTCTGGCGCCACTAGTCCGTCTTTCGAGGAATTCGAAGCTGCCCGTCCCGAGCCAGGTCAACCTGCCGGTCCGCGTCCCCGCTCTTTAGTGTGCCTTTTGAATCTCCCTCCTCCTTTTTATTTTGGAGTGGAGCCCTGACACCTGGATACTTCTTTTGTTTCAGCTTCTATGGAAGAGCCCATGCCCACGCCTGACATGGGCGAAGTTGCGGTCCCGGCGGAGGCGACCCCGGCGGCGGCTCCAGCTCCCTTGCCGCAGGCAACGGGAAGGCCCCGGGCACAGTCGCCCGTTAAGAAGGCACTGGCTGCTGCCAAGGTGGCCGGGCGAGAGACGGTAAAACGGCGGCGAACCGAGGCATCCCCGGCTCCGACGGCAGCCCTGCCGATGGCCCCCGTCTTGTCCTTCGAAGAATTCGAAGCCACGCGGACCGAACCGAGCCACGAAGCTGGTGAGATTCATCGGCCGCCCGTGTCGTCTGTGGTCGACCGGCCTCCCGAGTTGGCCTCGGCTTCGCGCATGGCGACGATGCGCTTCTATCTCACGGGCGAGGGTACGGTCGGGACTCCCGAGAAGGCGTTGCCTGTTGAGGAAGCCCGCGGGTCATCTCGTGTCGCAGGAACTGAAGGGGGTAAATATTTTCGACTACACGGTTAGCTCCCCCCCCTTTTTGTCCTAGGGGCCAGTAGATTCACCCTGGCTTATCTTCTTTTGCATGACAGGCGTTGCTGCGGTGGCCACCGAGTCATTGGGGCCTGATCCCGACCTCCCGACGACGTTGATATATGTGAGGAGGAAGAAGATCGGAGCGCGAGCCTCGCCTAGCCCGAGGGAGGACGTGCTGGGCAGAGACTCTGAGGTGGAAGCTCCTCTGCCGGTCCAGGCCGAGCCGACGGCGGTCGAGTCTCCGTCTGGGGAAGAGGTAGATTACAACTACTCTTCCGACGAAGTAGCTCCTGACGAGGGCGTGTCCGGGGCATCGGAGCCGCCCGAGCCGGCCTTCGGGGCCCCCTTACTTGCTGGCTCCTCGAGCCTCGTGGGGAAGACCGCTGTGAGTGTGAGCTTGTTTGGGCCGGCTCTCCCTTTCCTTTTTTTTGTGATTGACTGACGACCTTATCCCCCCCTTTTTCTTTAGGATTTTCGAGAACCGGCCGAACTTGAGATCACAGAGGAGGCTGCCCCGGCTGCGCTGATCGACCGCCCAACGGGAGCCGATGCCGTCATGGGCAAATTGGCTCTTTACTCGACGCCCTTCGAGAGGAAATGCCCGCGGAGCCCTCCGGTACTACCAGAGCGGCGGGCGAGCCTCTGGAGGAGGGGGAGATCGCGCCTGAAGGTAGCATCATCCCAGCGGCCAAGGTGAGTATGCGGGCTCCACGGTCTCCCTTTTGCATGGTTTATTTTAGATGGCGAATAGCTGATTCCCATTCCCATGGTCAGGCGATGCCGATATCGGGGAAGGCGCCTGGTCGTATCCGGAAGGCAGTGGCCAAGCGGAGACCGAGCATTGGCCCGATAGCGGTGAAGGGGCCGGCTCCAGTCTTGGGCTTGGAGAGAGAGAGACTGGCTGCGCTCGTGGAAGCGGGACGTTTACCCCAGCTGGTGGTTCCGCTTCCGCCCTTCCCGAAACTCCCGGCTCAGATGGAGGACCCGCTCTTGCAGCAGATATTTGCGGGGCTCCGTGCGCATCTGGAGGGATCTCAGCCGCGAGCGAGGAGTTCATGGGTGACGGCTTCGGGCCTGGCCTTACTCGAAGCTCCTCCTCTAGCCGAGGTAACGGCCCCTGCACCCCTGCCCCTTGGAGGAGTGGCAGAGTCGGGCCAGACGGAGGCAGAGGGGGCAGGTGACCTCCAAACGATGGGGGCACCGGAGGCTTCGGCAATGGTCTTTTCCTTTCCCCAGGCAATGGTCGGCCAAGAGTCTCTCGTCGAGCTACGCCGGCCGGGCGACTTGACCCTCGCCCTTCCTTCATCTTCAGTGGCGGCAGATACCGACCTGTGGGCAGAGGTGGACAGCACCGTGGAATTCACCCCTCCGGTCGTGCCCTCAGTTAGTCACACGTCCTCAGAAGCGCCAGTCCGTCAGATGCTGATCACTTTACGGACGATGCTTCTCGCCGATGCTTCTCTGTCGTATCGGGAGGTGCATACCATCGTGACGCAATTAACGGGGGCGCTGCAAGTGCTTGGCTGTCCGCTGGGGGAATGGTCACGGCGGGTCTTGCTATTATTGAAATATGTCAAGCGCCGCGAGTTCCTGGAGACCCAGGCTCCTGACGAACGCGCCGCCCTTGATGCTCAGGCAGACGAATATCTGCAGGCCCTAAAGGCCCGACGCGACAGTAGAGAACGCCACGGAAAGGCCCTAGAGGAAGGCGAAGGCAGCGTTCGTTCCTTCAAGAACCGGATCGAGAAGCTGGAGGGCTATCTCGCTGCGGCTAAACTTGGCCTCGCCGAGGCGGAAGGGGCGGTGGCAGAGGAGAGGGAAGCTCTTGCCGTTGCCGACGTTGAAATGGCGTCCGTCGAAGCGGAGCTCGCCCGTCTTGAGGGATTGAGGGGCCGACTGCGCGATATGACGAACTTCCCTTGCGTCGGGATCCTCCCCCTCGAGGACATCTTCAGGGACATCGACTGAGCGTTGCATCCCTTAATTTCTCTTTCTTTTTTTTGAATGTAACACAGGGGTATGCCCCGCAGCACATGTAGTTTGATCCTCTTTTGAATAGAGCAAAGCATTTATGATTTCACGCGTTCCTGGTGTATGCATTTATCCCGGAGGGAGCTTTCCCACCCCTCTTTCTCTTCCGTGCATATTGTTTTCTCCTTCCTCTTCCCTCGCTCTTGTATCTTTCCCCCCTTTTCGTGTAGGGGCCCATTGGCAGGGTATGAGTCTTTGCGGGGATTCACTTTGGAAGGACCAGGCAGGGACCCATGTCAGGGTACAGGAGAGCGCTCGCCTTCCCAGGGGGAGGACGAGGGGACCACTCCACCATACCGAACGGGCAACTCCCTGGTTTTGCCGCAATATTGGGAGCGCGTGCTGGTCTCGAGTGAGGGGTACTTGGCCAGAGACCCCTTTTGCCGTTCAGAGGTGGCGGATAGAAAGGTCCGTTTAGTCAGTGACTTAGACGGGAGGTCTGATCCAAAGGGGTGCTCGCCCCCCGGGGAGGATGGAGAGAAGAGTTCGTCTAGTCAATGACCCGGACGTGAGGTCCGAGCCAAAGGGGTACTCTCCGCCCGGGGAGGACGGAGAGAAGAGTTTGTCTAGTCAATGACCCGGACGTGAGGTCCGAGCCAAAGGGGTACTCACCGCCCGGGAAGGACGGAGAGAGGAGTTTGTCTAGTCAATGACCCGGACGTGAGGTCCGAGCCAAAGGGGTACTCACCGCCCGGGAAGGACGGAGAGAAGAGTTTGTTTAGTCAATGACCCGGACGTGAGGTCCGAGCCAAAGGGGTACTCACCGCCCGGGAAGGACGGAGAGAAGAGTTTGTTTCTTTCTTTTTAAATCAATTTTGGTACCCCCGCTGATGCGGGGCGGTGACTGGAAATGGGGGGCGTTCCCCCTTTCTGGCTTCTCTTTTTTTTCTCTTTTTTTCTTTTTTTTTCTCTCTTTTTTTTCTCTTTTTTTTTGCTTCTTCTTCTTTCTCTTCATTTTTCTCTTTTTTTTGCTTCTTCTCTCTTCTCTTTCCATTTTTTCTCTTCTTTTTTTTTTGCTTCTTCTCTCTTCCTCTTTCCATTTTTTTGCTTCTTCTTTTTTGTCTTTCTCTTTTTTTGCTTCTTCTTTCTCTCTCTTTCTATTCCTTTCTTCCCTTTTTCGGGAACCCGGCTGGTGGCCAAATCATTCGGACATTAATCACGCAAATCCGCCCCAAAATGGGGCGAAGAGTAATATTATTACCTGAATGGGGGCGCTGGGGCGTGGTACAGCCTCAAGTGCCTTCCATTAAGAGGCGGGAATTGAACCTCCCCGCGGTGGTTGACAATTACATAGGCTCCGCCTTCGTAGACTTTCTGGACTACGTAGGGTCCGAGCCAGTTCTCGTTTAGCTTACCTTTGGGGTTGGCCGCCATGAGATCTCTTCTCTTGACCATGACAAGGTCACCCTTCTTGAATTCGCGTTCCTTGACGAGCATGTCAAAGGCGCGTGCAATCCGGGCCTGATAGACCTGAATATTCTGTTGGGCTTGAAGCCGCTTTCCTTCCAGACTGGAGAGTTCATCGAGCCTTCGCTCGGTGTTGGTCTGCCCTTCGGGGACAAGCCCATGCTGAATGGCGACCCTGAGGGACGGTATCTCCAGTTCGACGGGGATGATTGCTTCCGAGCCATATACAAGAGAGAAGGGCGAGCAGCCCGTTGGGGTCTTGTATACGGTTCGGTACGCCCAAAGCGCTTCATACATTCTTTCTTCCCAGTCCCTTTTGTTAGAGCTAACAGTCTTGGCCAGGAGAGTGCAAAGTGTCTTATTGAAAGCTTCGGCCAGCCCATTGGCTTGTGGATTGTAAGGAGTCGATGTCCTCCAGTCAATTTTGTATTTTTCTGCTAGCCGGTAAACTTTCTGGTTGCGGAAGTGGCTGCCGTTGTCCGACACAATCCGGTCGGGCACGCCGAACCGGAATATAATATTGCGGAGGACAAACCTGGCCACGACTTCTCCGGTGACCTCTCGTAAGGCAACGGCCTCGGCCCAGCGGGAGAAGTAGTCGGTAGCCGCCAGAATGTATTTGCCGCCTGTGGAAGATGCGGGTAAGGGGCCCACGACGTCCGTCCCCCATTGGGCGAACGGCCAACTGGGCGCTGTTGGGTGTAATGGTGCCGGAGGTCTCCTGGGTATAGTGGCATGCTCCTGGCATCTCTGACACGACTTAGCATACTCGCAACAGTCGTTGAACATTGCAGGCCAATAATAGCCAAGTTTCTTGATTTCAATTTTCATTTTCGGTCCCGCCTGGTGCGCGCCAGCTATGCCGGCATGGACCTCCTTCATAACCCTCCAAGCTTCTTCGGTGGACAAACATCGGAGGAGCAGCTTCCTTCTGGCGTCTGCCACAATTCGGAATAATATTCCGCTTCGGAGCTCGTAAGAATCCTTGGTTCTGACTAGCTTGATCTTTTCTTCTCTTCGGTCAGGCAATCGCTGGTGTTTGAACCACTGCACCAAGGGGGCTCTCCAGTCGGGCAGGCTGACGGCTTCCACTGTAGTGACCTCTAGGTCTTCTTCTTCTGACTCCTCTGCCATCATGCTGGGTACCTGGCGTTGGTTTATTACTTGGATATGGAGAGATCCATCTGGAGGCACTGCCAGTGAGCTTGCCAATTTTGCCAATGCGTCGGCTTGTGCGTTCTCCCCTCTGGCGACATGGCCTATCTCGAGGAGGTAGAACCGCTCCATGAGCCCTTTTGCTTTAGTGTGATACGGGAGCAGCTCAGGTTTTCGGACATCAAATTGCCCCTGGACTTGCTTGACGACCAACAGCGAGTCGCCGAACACCTGGAGCATTTTGATCTCCATTTGAAGGGCGACCTGGAGACCGATGATTAGAGCTTCATATTCTGCTTCATTATTGGTGCAGGGTTTGCTAATGCAGCAGGAGGTGTGCATCACTTCTCCATCTGGCGATTTGAGGACGATGCCAGCTCCGGCACGCACCTTGCCATGCCCAGACGGGGTCGCTTCTGTTCTCGAGGCCCCGTCGAAGTATAACTGCCAGACGGCTTGTTGCACTTGATCCACCTCTAGTGTTTCGTCTTCGGGTAGCTCTGTGGCCAACGGAGAGTCTTCGGGCACAGGGTGTGCTGCGAAGAAGTCCGCGACGGCTTGCCCCTTAACGGCCTTCTGTGGCACGTAAGTGATGTCAAATTCCATGAGCAGCACGGCCCACTTGCCAAGGCGCCCCTTCGGGACTGGCTGGAGGAGAATGTGCTTGATGGGGTCGGCCCTGGATATCAGGCTGACTTCATGGGACAACATATAGTGCCTCATCTTCTTGACCGCGAAGACCAAGGCAAGGCAGATTTTCTCAATCGGGGTGTACTTAGCCTCTGCGCCCACCAACCTTCGACTGAGATAGTAAAGAGCTTGTTCTTTTCCCTCATCATTGTTCTGGGCGAGCATTGCCCCCAGTGAGTACTCGGTGGCCGCTATGTAGAGAATAAGCGGTCTACCTTTGACAGGTGCCCCCAGGACGGGTGGGGTCTTCAGGTACTCCTTTAGCTGGTCGAACGCGTGCTGGCATTCGTGACCCCAGCTGAAGGGTGCATTCTTCATCATCAGTCTGTGGAAGGGTTGGCAACGCCCTGACAGGTTGGAGATGAACCTGCGGATGTAAGCTAAACGCCCCTGTAGGGACCTCAGCTCCCCCAGACTCTTCGGAGGAGGCAGCTCCTGGATGGCTTTTATCTTCAGGGGGTCGATCTCGATCCCTCTGTGCCGGACAATAAAGCCGAGGAATTTCCCGCTGGACACGCCAAAGGCGCACTTCATGGGATTCATTTTCAGCCCGTACTGCCGGAGCCTTTGGAAGACGGCCCTGAGGTCGCTCAGGTGCTCGTCTCTTTTCTTCGTCTTGACGACCAGATCATCAATGTAGCACTCGACCTTGCCGTATAGCAGCTCGTCGAAGATCTTGGTCATCGCCCGCTGATATGTGGCACCGGCATTCTTGAGGCCGAAGGGCATCCTCTTGTAGTGAAATACCCCTTTGGGTGACCGGAAAGCCGTATGGACCCGGTCGTGGTCGGCTATCCAGATTTGGTTATAGCCGGACGACCCATCCATAAAGGACAGGGCCTCGTGGCCGGTGGTTGCATCAATCATCACTTCGGTGATAGGCACCGGGAAGTCATCTTTCGGGCAGGCTCTATTCAGGTCGCGGAAGTCCACGCAAATCCTGATCTGTCCATTCTTCTTTTTCACCGGTACAATATTGGCCAGCCATGTGGTGTATTGATTTTCTGCCACGAAGCCGACGTTTATGAGCTTGTCGACCTCTTTGCAGATCTGGCTGGTTAACTCCGGCCTCATGCGCCGGGGAGGTTGCTTCACTGGTTCCATTTTGGGATCAATAGACAGGATGTGTTGAGTCACCTCGGGGCTCAGTCCGGGCATTTCTTCATAGTTCCAGGCAAAGCAATCCCGGAATTCTTGCAGCAACTTTGTGTATTGTTCTCTTTCCTGTAGAGGCATGAGAGCACTCAGAAAAGTCGGCCTGGGATTGTCTTCTGTGCCGAGGTTGATTTCAACCAATTCGTCGACTGTGGCCTGGCCGCCATTTTCAATTTCCGGCGGGGCTGGCGACAAATCCACGAAGTCTTGGTCTTCATTGTCTTCGGGCTCGAGGACGTCATCTCCCTCCCCTTGTTCATCATGACTGGGCATAGAGGTTGCATTTGCCTCGCAGTCCCCCAGGGTCGTAGCCGCCGGGTACGTAAGGTCCGCAGGTTCAGGAGGGCATAAGTGCATCTCGGGCTCTTCTGTGTATTCATCATAGACCGCTCCTGCAGAGGCTGGGGTAGCCGCATCTTCGGGCGCCCGGCATCGGATGGACACAGTGTAGGCTCCTGCCCTGGGGCTGTCTGCCACATGGGGGCGTGGCGGGGCTACCACGTAGTCCCCCATTCTAAGCTCATCCCTGTTGATGAGGCTTTGAGCAAGGTCTTTGAAGACATAGCAGTCTTCAATGGCGTGGCCCAGTATTTGGTGGTAAGGGCAAAACAGTGGATTCCCGCTTCTTCGGGTGTCCTGCGGCCTCTTGGACCGTGGAAGGGAGACCTTGCCGTAATGGCAAGCCCAGTCGAAGATGCCCCGGGTCTTCTCTCTCGGAAAGGAATAAGGCTTCTGCAGCTTCTCTTGGAGTGTCAGCCCTTGCCTGGTTGGCCGCTCGATCAGCGGGCTTGCCATGTCTCTCATTTCCCGCCTTGTCAAGGCGGGGGTGTTGGGACTGGTGCCTCGGGGCCGAGGCATCCGGCCACCCCATGGGGGAAGAGATCCTTGGATCAGGTCGGCGACTAGCGAGGTTAACTCGGCCAGTCGTGCTTTTAGCATCTCGATCTCCCGTTGCTGCCTATGGTACAAGGCGTACATGACGGGGTCGTATCGAGGGGAACTCGGGGCATGGCCCATGCTACTGCTCCTTGCTTCGCCGGCCGGCCGGGGTGGAGGCGCCTCGCTGGCGTGCCCTCTCGAGGTCGACACTTCGGAAAAGGAGGGGGTCTTCTCCATATAGCGGCGGCTGGGAGGCTTCCACAGGAATACTTCTTCGTCTTGTGCCTCTTCGGCCGAGGCCCCGGGACATGTGTCTCGGTGGGTTTCCAGCGAATCTGCAGCTTCTGCGGGGTCGTCGCCGGGCCATGCTGAGACCGATATGACATCAGTCTCGTAGTAATCTTCTAGTGAAAAGCCCAGACCGGGGTGCTTGGTGATTTTCAGCAACCGTCGATCCAGGTTTGGTGGGTTCCACATTCTTTCAAACATTTCCTTCCGGCTGGAGGGCTGGTAGGGAGGAATCTTCTGCTTTCTGACCATTCTGGCTGCCTGGTCAGTCATGTGGGGAAGTCCCGTGATGGGGACGTGCGGGTCATGCAACTCGTCAGGGAACCGGCAATCATCGTCTTCCCTGACCGGCTTTTCCCCGGCCACATAGAAAATAGTGGGCGGCCCCTCAGAGTTAGGCACCTCGAAGGTTTTCAGTCGTTCAGCTGCTTGGGATTCTATCTCTGCTATCGGCTTGACGATCCCTGGCGGGACCCTGACATCTTCTAGCAGGTCTTCGAGGCAGGGTGCCCCCGGTGTGGGGTAGATGGCGAGAGGGGCTGCCCTGAATACCCCTTCTTCTTGTGCAATAAATGGTACATGCGGGGGAGCTACATAGCCTGGGGGCGGCGGAGGAAACCAGCCCCCTGATTCCATTTTCTTCTTGCCCTTGTCTTGGATGACTTGAGGAGCTTGCTTCGCCTTCTCCAAGTACAGATTAGCATCTGACAAGTGACACTCGAACACCTCGAACGGGTGGAGGTCGGCGAAGATTCTGACTTCCTTTCCCTCACAGGGGTACTTGATGCATTGATGCAGGGTGGAGGGCACCACTCTGTTCTGGTGTAGCCAAGGCCGGCCAAGCAACGCCTTGTAGGAAGTGCTGGAGTTGATGACGTGGAACTGGACCTTGGTGGTGAAGTCATCAAAGGTCAAGTTGAACTCTGCGACCCCCATAGGAACTTCACATTTCTGGTTAAAGCCGGCAATCTTGACATTTTTAACTTCGACCAGATGTACGTCAAAGTAGTGCTTCTGGTATACCCGGTACGGGAGTATATTCACCGCTGCCCCTGGGTCGATCAAGACCCTGTTGATAGGCTGGCCGTTCAGCTGCCCTTTCATGTAGAGGGGCCTGTTATGGCTGCAAGTCGGTAGGAGCATGTCATCTTCTGTGAAAGCCACTGCTACTTCAGGTGGTATTTCTGCCAAACAGGCTTCAAGGTGTGCTGGCGTCTGGAGTGCGGTGATGATGGCTTGCCGTGTTTCTTCATTCAAGGACAGCATTTCCCACACCGTGAACCGGGTCGGGATTTTCTTGAGATGTCTGACTATCCGCTCGGCCGCCCGTACCTTGAGCAGTTTCATCTCTTCGGGCTTGCTGCGCCTGCCTTCATCCTGGAATTGGGGTGCCGGATCAGGGGATGCCTGTTTTGTGGGTTCTGCTGCAGCTTGTTGAGCCGGCGGGGTCGGTCGGGCCTCTTCCGCTGCCCGCATGAATTCGGCGAGGTTTGGGGTGCCGCTGAATTCTTCCTCTGGCTGGACAGGAGTTGCCGCTGGTAAAGCTTGGGGAATGCTTGCTTCACTGGTCGCAGCGGACCCCTGGGGGTGCACCCGCCTTCCTGCTCGGGCGGACAGGAACTCGGCGAATGACGGGGTGCTTTGACTCTTGGTGCCTCCGGGGTAGAGGTCTGATGGAGGAGGGATCTCGGTGCCTCGGACCTCGGGCTCGGGAACCTGGTATGGTCGTTCCCCCCTGAGCATGATGTTGAGGTTGTCCTGAGGAGGGCGCCCCCATTTCCTTCCGGACCTGGTGGCGTGTTGGGAGGTGGACGCCTCAGCTTGATTCACCTCTGCCGGCTCATGGGGTGGCTCTCCTTCTTTCTCTTCCAGGGAGAGAGCGGTGTCGAACAGCGCCGAGAGGGTATTGCAGGCGAAGACGACCTCCTTCTTCTTCTTGCCCCTGGGTCTTCTCTTCTTCTTCTTCTTGCCTGCTGCAGCGGGTGGCTGCTCTTGAGGAGGTTCACCCCACAGGGGAGGCTCTTTGTCTGCATCAGCTTCTGTTCCCGGAGCCAGCTCGAGTGATTCGAACTCCGTCCAGGGGACATACTCCTTCAGCTCCACAGGCTGGATTTCGGGCTGTTCATAATCTTCGAGCCCATCAATAATAGCCTGGAGTCTTTCAACCGCCGGGCTAGTCTTCTTGTGCATCCGCAGCGGGGCAGAGCTCTTCCTGTTGTGAGTGGGCCGCCTCATGACCAGCCGGGGGGCCGTGTCGTGGCAAACAGGGTTTATCGGGGGCGGTGCAGGCAGGGGCGCTGCTACCCTCGAGTGAATTCCTGGGGTAGGTCGAGAGGCGCGCGCCTTTCTGGTTTTTCCGGGTGCAGTCTGCCACCCTTCTTGGTCTTGAGCTGGGGCCATGATAAAGGTTTCATAAGTGGCACGGGCACAGGCCTTCGCCCATTCTTCTGGCAGCTCCTGATATAGCGAGATCATACTGACGGAGGAGGCTATACTGGGCAGCTCGTGTGGCTGCGGGGGGTCTACTTTATGCTCCCCCATGTCCAGCTCCCCGTCCCTGATTAAGGACTCAATAACATCCTTGAAGACGTAGCAATCTTCAATAGTATGCCCGAGCACCCGGTGGTACAGACAGAAGCGCGGGTCATCTTTCTTCTTTGAGTCGCCAGGCCTTTTCGGCTCTGGCAATGTGATCTTATTGTAGCTGGTTGCCCACTCAAACAGGAGCTTGGACTTGTCCCGGGAGAAGGAATACAACTTGTTTCTCATCTTCTCTCTTAGTGAGGGGCCTTCTCGCCGTTCTGTGGTTCTGGGCGGCGGAGGGTTAGCTGCTCCCTTGGCTTTCTCCTTCTGCTTTTCGAAAGCCTGGAAGTCTAGTGCATGCACCTCCGGGGGAGCCGGCTTCTTCTCCGCCTGCCTGGCCCTCTGGCTTGACATGGCTGGGGTGGAGGAGTATCGGGCCAAGAATGCCTCGATCTCCGCTACCACATTGTTCAGACGGTCAAATGTCTTGACCTCGGTGCCGATCATTCTTTCTAGGATTTCTTTCTTTAAGTTTTGCTTGCAGATCTGAACTGCGTCCTCCTGATGCGGGGGGCGTTTGCACCTCATACTAAGGTTCCTCCACCTTTTGATGTAGTCGAGGGCCGACTCATCATTCTTCTGTCTTGTGGCGTAGAGTTCAGTCATGGTAACTTCTCTCTCGGCCACGTAGAATCTTTCTTTGAACTTCTTCTGCATGTCGGGCCAATCGGCCACCGACCCGGGCGGCAAGCCGGAGTACCATTCAAAGGCAAGCCCGGTGAGTGTTGAGCCGAAGAACTTCAGGAGGTAGGCTTCATCAGCAGCCAAGTCTCCCATGACGTTCACATAATAGGCAATATGTTCTCTGGGAGATCCTTGCCCATTGAACTTTTCAAATTTCGGCGGCTTGGTGACGCCAGCCGGCAACTTCCTGGCAGCATAATGAGCCGGGTAGGGTACTCGGTAGACGTCGAAAGGCGTCGATCCCCATCGCCCCTCTCGGCCAACTTCATGTCTATCATCTGCTCGAGCATCAACCGGCTGACTGCCGCCGGGTCGACTGGGCTCGGGTAGAAATGAGCGGGCTGTGCGCTCGGGGTGGCTACCACGGTCGCTCGGAGGGCCATGGGGGACCCTTGTGAAGGCGGAGCCTGTGGCGGGGTCACCCCTGTGCAATGTGCTTGTTGCGGGGGCGTGCCCCCGAGGGGATCGAGGGTTGCCGGAAGGGCCGCCTCGGAAGACTGCCCCCTGTCCCCGGGTACCTCGGGTATGACCCGGTCTGCCAGGACGTTGGGGGTGGCGTGTTCCGCTCATTCAACTGCTTTTTAAGTGATTCGATTTCCTGCTGGAATCGTTGCATCATGAGCAGCATTGCTGGGTCAGCTGTGGGGAGACTGGGCATGCCCCCCATCTCTTCGGCCGGGGCGTCCTCGAATGATGTCGAGGGTCCGCCACTCGTGTCGCCGGTGGTGACTACATTGGCCGTGAGGGCCGTGAGGGGTTCCTCAGGTGGGGCCCCTTCGACTCCTGTGGGTGTCGCGCCGCCTGCCGCTCTTCTTCTTCTGGTAAGGGGTCCCGGCCTGGCGGCTATTCTGGCCAACTCTTCCGGGTCGGTGGGTAAGGCCCCATACCGACCATGAACTCCTGCCATATTGCAGGTGAATGTCTGCCATTTCTTATTCTTATTTTTTCTCGACGCCCTCCGGGACGGTCCTCCTGGGAATGTCAGCCTGTCGAAGACCGACCGTCGGGGCGGCGCTTCCTCCCGTACAGGGGACTGGCGCGGCTCTTCCGGGCTGGCCCTCGACTCCATGCTAGGTGCGGGCTCCCCCCTTTCTTCCTGGGAGGCGGAGGCCATTGCCCCCAGTAGTCTCTGGCGGCCAGCGGGGGTGCTACCCGGGCCTCGGAGGTAATTTCTCATGGCCTGCTCGATCCCTTCCCACTCCTGGTCTGGAAGAGCAAGCTGTGGTTGCATATCGGTGACAACGACAGGAGGGGAGTAGGCCGTGAGAGCCGGGCGGGCGGCATTGTGCCGGCGCCCTCGGCGACGGCGATGAACATCCTCGGACGGCACCAGGATGACAGGTGCCGGTCGGAGAGTGGGGGTCACTACCTCAACCCTGTCATGGCGTCGGGCCCTCCTGGGGCGGAAGATGCTGGGCCCTGCCTGGGCGGGTGCGTTGGGCTGGGTCTCCTTAGGCACCCAGACTTGCTTCAGTTTAGCCGGCCTGTGACCCGGCGTCCTCTTTGGTGCTACGACCGGGGCTGTGGGCCTCGTCTTCTCCTTCAGCTTAGCCAGTCCTTCAAAGGAGTTGCGGACTGGAACGGTTGGGATGATGCGGTCCGGTGTCACCTGGGACCTCTGCCCGTCTAGGCGGACTCGGAGGGCCCCAACCGTCATGGACTTCCCGGAGTTGGAGGCGCGACGCCCTGATCCGGCGCTGGTGTTGCTTCTCCGGAGCCTTCTCCGGTGGGATGTCGACCCTTGGTGGAACGGGCCGGTAGTTTGGTGCACGTGGTGCACGTTGCAGCTGAGCGTCGTTGTGTGGACGCTATTGTTGTCTTCGGCCACAGCTCGGCCGGCGGCAGCTTCGACGGCTCCCGGAGCGGGAGCGTTGGTTTGAGGCTCCTCGGGCGTTTCCACGTCGAGGATCTGGACGAAGGCTACCCCCAGGAAGTTGGGGAAACCCACGGTGGGAGGGAAGCTCCCGAAAGTGAGGGGTACCGCCAGGTAGCCACCTCGCACGTGATTCTCCACAACCTCAGGGCTGCAGATGACACCCATTGTCGGCTCCATGATGCCTCTCTCTTTACTTTTCTGCATTTAAGAAGATAACGCAGTTAGTATTACAAGAAGGGGGCTGTGGGGCCCCTAATTTCGGCAAAGAGATGAAGGGTGGATGGGTCCCACCGGGCGTGCCAGAGTTGTGGACGCACTTTCCGTTAAACTGTTGTTCCCGGTTCGTCTGTTGGTTTTATTAAGTGCGTGGGCGTGCCAGTCACCGGAGTGACAATTTATTCGGGCTCCGGAGAGCCCATGGTGCGCTCGATCTGACTTCGTCAGACGATTGTGTGGTTCGTGTCGGGACCGAATCCCGTCGCGCCATGAAGGTCACGACGTCATTTACATCCCTCATACGAGGGAATACCCTTGATTAATTGCCGAAATTAGAGGCCCTGCGGCCGAAAAGAATAATACTAATTATGCGAGAGAGATAGGGATGGGTCACACTGAAAGTGGTATTAAGGCCATAAACTGTCGGCTGTGTTGGCCACTCGTAGACCTTTTGTATTCGGACACAAGTCCGTGGCATCGTCATAATGAGAAAACCGAGGTAGATCCCTCCAAATGTCTGCCGAGCATATGGCAATTTCAATGAGGATTCGGAAGGTATCCGGAAAGAGAAAACAAATCCGGTCCGATTAGGATGTCGGCCCGAGGTTAGATCAAAGCCCGGCCATATCGGGGGAATTCCCGAGACTCGGGCTCGACCTAAAGGGGCAACGTTGTTGTTCCTTTTGCCCCGGGTCCCGGGGAGAGAGCGGGCTGCGGCGTGGGCATTAGCGTCTTTTATCTAGAGCTTTCTAGGTTATACCTTCTGGGATTTCTGATTTGATGTTTACTATTTATTCGTGCCTTTGTCCGGGATGATTTCTCTTCTTCTATGCATGATTATTCTTATTATTATCATTGGTTTGTTATTTATTTTTTATTACCCCTCCCGCCTCTTTTATTATGATCAATATTGCGCATTTGGAGTCCTTCAATTAGCGTGATTTTTATTGATTTATTTGCTATTGTTGATGCCCTTATCGTGATGTATATATGCATGCATGGAGTGTGCCGGCGAAGGAGAGACGGGAGTGTACCGCTGGGTATTGGGTGTACCGCTGGGTGGCGAAGGGGTGTACCGGTGAGGGCTGCAAAGGGCGTACCGCTGGAGGCCAAAGGGGCGTACCGCTGGAGAGTGTGTCGGTGAAGGAGGGGGAGTGATATAAAGTCTATACGTTCCCCAGGCTCGAAGTCTATACGTTGCCAAGCCCAAAGTCCGTACACTGGAGCAGAGTGGAGCAAAGTCTACGCGTTGCAATTTGGAGTCTGTACGTCGACTGGCCCGGAGTCTGTACACTGGCCAAGTCTATACATCGGAGTGTGAAGTCTATACACTGCCCAAGTCTATACGCTGGATAAGTCTATACATTGGGGGTGTGAAGTCTATACACTGCCTAAGTCTATACACTGGCCATCATGAAGTCTGTACGTTGGGATATGAAGTCTATACGCTGGATGCTCAAAGTCTATACATTGCCCAGCATAAAGTCTGTACGTTGGTGTGTGAAGTCTATACACTGGATGCTCAAAGTCTATACATTGCCCAGCATAAAGTCTGTACGTCGGTGTGTGAAGTCTATACACTACCCAAAGTCTATACACTGGTTATCATGAAGTCTGTACGTTGGCTGGCTCAAGTCTATACGCTGGATAAGCCTATACATTGGAGTGTGAAGTCTATACACTGCCCAAGTCTATACACGGGCCACCATGAAGTCTGTACGTTGGCCAAGTCTATACAGTGGCTGAGGGTGTACCGGCGAAGGGAAGGAGTGTACCGCTGAAAGGGCCAGGAGGAGTGTGCCGCTGGGGGGGCTCAGGGGGAGTGTGCCGCTGAAGGGTTGAAAGGGGGAGTGTACCGCTGAAGGGTTGAAAGGGGCGTGAGGGTGGAGGCTCGATCAGTTTTTTTTTGATTATTTGTTTTAAGGCTTTTCTTTTCTTCTTATCTTAACTTTCGTGTGGTTTTATATAAAACTCCTCCCGTGTTTTGTTCTCTTTGTTCGGTTCGATCTCTTTTCTTGTGGGTCGGAGGCTCGGGCTGCCGGGTGGTTAGTTAGCTCGGTTCAGTTCTCGTCGTGATGCCGGCAATGGTTTGATGAGTTGGAAGGTTTCGTCAGTTATCTTGCTTGTTTGTTGCCTCCTTTTGCCTCTTTTAATTGTTTATTAGTTTCTCACAAAAATTCGGCAGCATTTCCCCTTGACCCGGGGCGTAAGGGAGATACAGGGAACGCGCCCACATGATGTGGCGGAACCCGACAACTGGAGGTGGGCCCCCGGGGGGGGCAACACCTTTATAGAGACTCGGAAAACGCGAAGGAGAACGACAGACCGAAGACATCTAAGGGACCTGGACTGGGACTGGACAAGGAGTAAGCTGAGGGACTGAAGGGCGTGCCGCTGAGGGCTGAACAGGGGGTGTGCCGCTGAGGGCTGAACAGGGGGTGTGCCGCTGAAGGCTGAACAGGGTGTGCCGCTGGAGGCTGAACAGGGTGTGCCGCTGAAGGCCAAGGGTGGGCGCACCGCTGAAGGCTGATCTGGGCGTGCCGCTGAGGGCTGATCTGGGCGTGCCGCTGAGGGCTGGAAAGGTGTGCCGGCCAAAGGCCGGAAAGGTGCACCGCTGAGAGGCTTAAAAGGGGTGTTAGCAACTGGGGGGGGTACTTGGTGGCTGTTCAGGAAAAGAGGAATAAAGATGGGGGGATTTCAAGGCCGGGAGTGGCCCATTAGTAACTGGGTGGTTGGGAGGAAAGAAGGGTACCTCCCCTTCTCCTCAAGCTCGGGAACACGGTAGATGGCCATAGAAGGGAATGAGTGAGGAGCTCACGGAGCCAAGGCCAACAGAAGGGGGGAACCTACATCGACGTGGAGGACCCTAAAGACGCCGGAGGAATAAGGAGACAGAGGGAGGAACGGATTGTCCGTCAGAAAAGCCCGCAAAGCCTAGCCTAAAACATCGAAGATCGAAAAGAAACCCGGAGAGGGTGGTTTTCATTCATGAGAATCAAGAGGGCGAGGCCCTTCATACATATGGCAAAAGCAAACTCCCCAAATGGGGCCATGGACAAGAGTAAGAAAGACCAAGAACGCCAGGAGGAATGGGATACAAGAGGGAAGAAGACATCCGGGCCTAAGACATCGGCCGCTATCCCCAACCCTTTCCCCCAATACAACAAGCTCTCTCTCTCTTACTCTTGTTTCTTCCCGGTGGCCGTCGGACGGAGCTCAGGCCGGGAGGGCCTCTTCTTCTCTTCTTTCTCCGGTGTGTGTTGTGTGTCTCCCCGTCTGTCTCCGTGCGTCTGCCTCCTCCTTCGCCCTCCTTCTTCTTCCGTTCTCCTCTTCCTCTGCCTCTCTCCGTCCCTGTCTGTGTGTTCGTCCCCTTTCTGTGTCGAAAGCAGGGGTCTTTTATACTACGGGCCGCCGGAGCCTTCGAGCACGGCCGTCGAAGGTGGGAAGTGGATTGTGATCATGGGGTTTGACCTGCCCCATCCTGGGTGTCAGTGGGGTAGGCTACGTGGCCCAACGATCAGCTGCCACCTCAGACGGCTCCACTGCGCGCCAAGGATGCGTAGGGTATGGGCTTCACGTCGTCCGTTGAAAAGCTTCACCGCTGTGCCGCTGGCGAGCTGAAGAGGCGTGCCGCTGGAGAGCCAAAACGGCGTGCCGTTGAAGCCCCTAAAGGCGTGCCGTTGAACAGCCTGAAGGGCGTGCCGCTGAGGCCCCTGCAGGGCGTGCCGCTGAAGGCCTGCTGAGGGCGTGCCGCTGAGGCCCCTGCAGGGCGTGCCGCTGAGGCCCCTGCAGGGCGTGCCGCTGAAGACCTGCTGAGGGCGTGCCGCTGAAGACCCATTGGGGCGTGCCGCTGGGAGGCCCCCCCCAGGGGGTGTACCGCTGGAGCCACCCCCCGGGGTGTGCCGCTGAGCACCCCAGGGGGTGTGCCGCTGAGCACCCCAGGGGGTGTGCCGCTGAACACCCCATGGGGTGTGCCGCTGGGACCCTGAAGGGGCGTGCCGCTGGAGCTCCACCAGGGCATGCCGTTGAGGCCCCTTGGGGGCTGGGCGTGCCGCTGAAGGGCTCCCCACGGGGCGTGTGTTCGGGGCCCGTTCTGAGCCCGTTGCGAGCATGAGTCACGGCCCGTTTGATTTCCTTTGGGGCCCACGGACTGTGGGGCCCTTTGTGCTTGATTTCTCCGGGGTTTCTTCACTCGACGTCGTTGTTGATGCGGGGCCGAGCGGGACATTTGGATGTGCAATTTTCGGTGTCCACATGGAGGTGGGTGAGGTAGTGGAGGTGGTTGGGGGTTGGAGTAAGTGAGGGGGGGGGAGGAGGAGAGAGGGTGGGGGCGAACTTCCCTTGGGAGAGAGAGAGAGTGAGAGAGAGAGTGAGGGAAAGAGAGTAAGGGAGAGAGATTTAAGTGGTAAAAGGAAGTGGTTTTTTTCAATATCTCCAAAGTGAGTACAAGTGGAGAGATGGGGCCTATATATAGGCAACCACTCTTTATATGACCAAAATATCCCTAACAATGGGACAAAAGACCGAGCATAACCTAGACTCAATCCTATGGGCCCATAACTAAGGAAGTAAGGCCCAATTAAGCAAAATAAGGGAAATGGACTAGAACCACATGACTCAATAAAGGAAAATACATAAGATAGGACTCAATAAAAGGAAAATACATAAAATGAACCTGGGAAAATGAAGATAACAAGTGGAGACCATGATCAATCCATATCAAGAGTGTGTAGACGACCAAAGCTAGAGGGAGTGTCGTGAGATGCCCTCATCATACTGGGGCCAGCTGGTCCTCGGACAGATGGGTCCTTCGGCTAGACGGGGTGGAGGGTAATCCTGTGGCCATCATGGTCGAAGGTGCATGTGTTCGACCTGCCATGGAGGGTGGCATCTCGGTCAAAGAGCCAAGGCCTACCAAGTATGATACTACCCACCTCCATAGGTAGTACATCACACCAGATCGCATCATGGTATGCCTGGAACTGCAGCGGCACCAGACACCGCAATCTGACCGGGATGGAAGTGGAATCCACCCAAGAAACTCTGTAAGGTGCAGGGTGATCCACGGGCGTCAAACCAAGGCGCTTGACGGTGCCTGTGGTGATAGCGTTGATGCAACTCCCGCTATCTATAATCACCTTGCAAGCTTTCCCTTCCAGCCTACAAAATATGTGGAATATAGTGGTGCGACGCCAATCGTCGCTCACCTGAGGCTGGGTAAGGATGCACCTGACTACACCCAAATGTACGTCATCCTGATATGAGGTACCAGGGACGTCAACCTGCTCGCCCTCCAATAACTCGTCAAAGAATTCCTCGGCCAATTCTTGGTCCGGCTCGTAGCTGACTGGCACCAACTCAGGCGTGTGGTCACGGACCGGTGTGTCGGCGATAACAAGTGCTCCCCGGGTGGGACACTTGCTGGCAAAGTGGCCAACTCCACCACAAGTGTAGCAACGGTCTCGTGTCCCATTGCCCTGAGATGTTCCACCAATCATTGGACCCTTACCCTTGTCCTCTCGATGGACTGGGGGTGTAGGAAGAAGAGGCCGAGCTGGTACGGCAGGCTGATAAGGCCGAGTGGCAGGGATGGGTGCCTGCGGGCGAGGGGGAGGGTCCCTCAGAGGGAAAGTGCGGAGCCTAGGAGTAGTGGGGTCCTGTCGAGGGGGTTCCGGGGGACGGGCCACCGAAAAGCGGCTATAGGAGGTAGGCGTGGTACGAGGGTCGGTCCCACGCTGATAAGTGAACCCCGGGCGCTGGACGGGAGCAAACTCCGGCTCAAACTGCTCCAACTCCAGAGCAACATGGTTTGCGTCTTCCAAGGTGGTAACATTACGGCGAAATAATTCATATTGGTAGTGGGGCCGCAAACCACGACGGAAGCGTGATACAGGCATAGTGCTCTCCTCCGTAACGCCACATCGCAAAAAGTACTCATCAAACTCCGTGATGTAGTCTGACACGGATCGGTCCCCTTGGGTGAGACTCTGCCACCTATCAATAAGTCGCTGACGGTACGTGGCAGGAAGGTACTTACGCCTAAGCTTGTCCTTCATCTCATCCCAAGAACCTCCCTGAGGCTCATGACGCTGAATGAGTAAACTCTCTACATTGCTCCAGTAAGTCTGTGCTTGCCCTAACAACTTCATCTTGGCATACCTGATCCTCCGGTGGTCCGTCATCTCGAACCACTCAAAGTACCGGTCCATGCTGGCCTCCCAATCAAGATAGATCTTGGGTTCCAAAGGTTTGGACCCATCAAACGAGGGAGGGTCTGCATGGACGGTCCTGAGGATCCGTTCGTCCTCATCATCCCTGTGTGGTCGGTGACCATGTCGGTGCCGGCCATTTCCCTCATAATCGTTGTCGGACTCGTAGTCCTCAAAATGGGGGGCACGTTGCCGTTGCTCCTCAGCCTGAGGTGGTGCGAGCTGGGCAGCAAGCGCGGGCTGGGCAGCAGCCACGGGCTGGGCAGCATGTGCCTGAGGGACCGAGAGAATGCCGGGTAGGTCTCGGCGAGGGGTTCTCTCCACACTCTCTAACCTTCCAACCAGACCTTGGACAGATCGGTCAGAAGCCTCGGCGTGGTCCTCCATGGCTTTGAATCGGCTCTCCATACGCTCGGTATGCTCCCTAAGAGTTTGCTCGGACCTATCCATGCGCTCTATGAGTAGGGCTATCATGTCCTCTAGGGAACGGCCTCCCAGGTTGGCACCTCGGTGTTCACCCATAGTGTCAGGGCGATGGTACTAGGCACCTCCACGGGTGGGCATGCAATGAGGCCTAAAGAGAACTAAGGGTGACTCACTAGACCTATATGGATGGACCGATGCAAGTTAAGGACCCTTGACTTAAACCGATATCCGGTACCTGGCGGAGTCCGGGGATCCGAAGATCCTTTCACGCGAGTGAATCGCCTCCCCGATTAGCGTAACCTAACGGTCGGGCAACATCTTTTTATATATCGAATATTGGGATGCAATACAAGACCTTGGACAATACTACCCTAGACTCAAACCGGCTCTGATACCAATTTGATGTGGGACAACTACGAGACTCGACTAGACAGACGACGCGACCAGCAACACACTACGACGCGGCACCGACGAGCTCCAGAAGAGACGAACTTGCCCCAAACAAGAAGTGCTACTCACAGTCGTCCCCATCAAGGGAAACGCGACGATCGTGCACGGTTGGGAAACCGGCTTTGAGACTTTGGGTAGTCGGCTCACTCTCGTGCTCGGAATGAGTCACGGGACGGGTTTCGCTCTCACAACTCACAGCGGTGATTAAAATTAAACTAGCTAGGAAAGATAACTACTCACATGCTGCGACAGTAAAGTGCATACTAAATAGGCAGAAAGACAATAATAGTGATGGGTGTACCTCCATGCTCACGGCGTGGCGACGACGTCCCCGCCGTGAACCGTCACTCCCGGTACAAACTAATATTTAATTACAGCAGTAAAAATAAACTACGGCCCACTCCACGCAGGGAGGTAAAAGGCCACAACCAGCTATCCAGGAGCGCCGTTCAGGGGTTGGCAGGCAGCAATGTGCGGTTCCGGGCGGTGGCGGGTAGCACGGTGGTGGCGCTCAATGTGGGGCCCACAAGGCTCCACGTGGGCCCGACTACTGGGACAGCGGCTTTCAGACGTCTTCTGGCAACGGCGACCGGAGGGAGAGTCCCTGGAGTGCCCCGGGTCGATCCCCGGGAGCGGTGGTCGTCGGTGGTGAGTTGGGGAATTTATTGGGAATTAATCCCCAATGCTGTCCCGCAGCTCCGCTTCTGGTCAGATCTGCGTGCTCCGACGAGATCAACCGGTAGGCCCAGCTATGACGTCAGATCGAGACGAGGTTAGCGCCGTTGCGAAGAGCACTCGAAGAAATTTAACATACTGGAGTTTCAGAACCATCCAACGGTCTGAATTGAAATGAATAACTCTGCAAACGGAGTGATGGTTCTGTCCCGAAACTCAGAATCCACAGGGCAGACTAGAACCAGCCTGTTTATGGGCTTTGACCGTGGATCAAAGGAAGGAAGTAGGACCTGAGGTTTTTATGGTGGGTAGAGGGGAGGGATATGGTGACACACATAGTTTTTTTGTAGGATTCTGATCACGTTTTGGGGGTTGGAAAAATCGCCTACCACAGACTATCTCGTTGGCCTGCTCACAGGCAGACTGTGAGGGGAACAAACTACTGACTGGGACGGGGGGCAAACGAACTCGGATCGGCGTGAAATTTAAACTGGGGATGTAGAAGCCATGGGGAAACCAACCCTCAAAATATCAGCTCGGTCCAACGGTCGGATCTGGAGTTATGGCCTCCTCTTCAAGCTTCATATTTGTAGGCCAGAATCCAGGACAGCAACTCGGAGAAATGGTGGTGGCAGCTTGATGGCGGCACGAACGGCGGCGACGGCGGCAGTGGACATTCACAATAGGTAGAGGGAGAGAGAAGGGGAAGAGATTTGAGAGATAGGAGAGATTTAGATCTAGATCTGGAGAAGAGAGGGGGAAGGAGATGAAGAACACCAAGAACACTAGAAGAAAGAGGGGGGGTGCACACTAAGCATAATTCTCTTGAATTTTTCATTAGTTCCACACAAAATACAATAAGCGACTATAAATATGAAAACCCTAGATTTAGATCCAAGGACATCCACTAACACCAAAGGACATCTACTAACACCAAAGGACACCCACTAACATTGGTCAAGGGTGGGTGGGAGACAAGCATGCGGGATAAGGAGGGGGCATCCTCCACCTTTGTCTCCTTAGTCTAATAGTCCAAGTCTTCTAGAAGCCCATCTTAGGTCTCGGGCCAGCCTTTTAGGCCCACATATGTGTAGATTCTAAGAAATCCACTTAGAACAATTAAACAAAAAGAATTAAAGCATGCACGTAGTGCTAAAGGGAAGTGTGATCGCCAGAGACGCGAGGGCCTCAAAGGATATAAACAATAATAATCAAGGGAGGGATCGCGAATATAAATATCTCAAATGCGGGGAGATTGTGAGTGCTCCTTTCTCTTCCGATCGGCCGGCCGATGAAGAGAGTTATTCTTGTTGATTACCCTTACAAAATTAACAAACACCAATAAAGAATATGGATTAGAACCAAGGTGAGTGTAGCATCAAATTCATAATAAGGATGAGCATGAAGATCATGTATAAGAACACACCTTGTTGGGTGTTGCCCTTAAACCCCTCTGCAAAGGGTGGGAGATATGATGAATGGTACGAATGAAACTAAAGATATGTGCGAGTGTTGCACTAGAGGAGGGAGGTTCTCAACACAGTTGAGAAGTAAACAAGAGGCTACGATATGATGCATGCATGTTGTTAACACGATAAAAATAAAACAAAGAAATCAGAGGAGCAAAAGGCAATAGGAGGAGTCTGGGCAATTTTCCTGTATGTTGGCTTTGATA
Organism: Amorphophallus konjac; assembly: GCA_022559845.1. Taxonomy (NCBI): domain Eukaryota; kingdom Viridiplantae; phylum Streptophyta; class Magnoliopsida; order Alismatales; family Araceae; genus Amorphophallus; species Amorphophallus konjac. Next base: position 174,259 of record JAHNEJ010003073.1, on the reverse strand, counting down.
TGCGTTCAGGAGGAAGACTCTGTTGGATGAAACCGTGAAGTGTAGGAGAGCTTCCTCCTTCAGCCAAGCAATCAGCAGCAATTCTCTGTAAAAATTTTTATCTTCGGCCCCTCTCAACATGAGCCGCATGGGCTCTATTTATAGGGGAAAAAGGAGTTTAAGTCCCACAACAATTAGGATAGCTTGGTTTTAGCAAGAGATAAATATTGGAAGGAGATCCTCCTACCATGGAAAGTCATTCCGAAGTTAAAAGGGGCCCAAAATGAGGAAAGAAGGAGGTTCTGGGAAAGAATCGGAATTTGAACAAGAAATGATGCCTTGGAGACGGTCGTTTCTTAAAATGACGCCCGCGGAGGAAACGTCAATTTAAGAATTGACGACTCGCAAAGGGGCGTTATTTATAATTTAACACGAATTCCGGTCGGATTCAAACTCTCAAAATATAGCAATGAAAATGATGACCGACACAGGGACGTTAATTGAAAATAACGCCTTGCACAGGGGCGCTAATTGAAAATGACGACTTGCACAGAGTCGTTAATCAAAATGATAAAAAGTCAAAAAGAATGGACGACCGGGAATTCGGACGTCAATTTAATTGACGTCCAATTCAAGGTCGTTAATTCAAAATATTCAAAACAGGGCTATTTTTTATTTCTCAATATTATTTTTCTATTTTTTAGGTGGAGGTGCATCAAGCTGTGCTGATTCCAATTACTATTTTTTCGTATTTTTCTGACACTAGGAAGGCCACCAAATCACCTCTGGAAGTGGGTTAAAAATAATATTAAAAAAATTCAAATTAAAAATGACGCCCGTGCACATGACGTTATTTCCATTTTTTAATTTTTTTTATTAAAAATCAAAATAACGTCCCTTTTTAAGTCGTTAATTCATAAAAAAACTCCAAAAAATCCTTAGAAAAATCTAAAAAAAATTGGAAAATGAGTGGAATTGACGCCTAATGGAAGTGGCGTCAATTTTATTAATTATTTTCTTAAAGTTTCTTAAAATAAAATGACGCCCCCCTTATGCCGTTAATTCTGAAAAATTCATAAAAATAGAGAAAAATACTCAGAAAATCCAGAAAAATAGGAAAAAATAAGAAAAGGGAGGGAAAAGGGAGAAATCCAAGAAAAGTGAGAAAAACCACTCAAACAAAGTTAATTTGAGGGTCAAATTGGGGTATTACACGGTAATATGAGATGTACTCACAGTAACGTCAATTTTGGCGTGTCTACAGCTGACCCGCCTTGGCGTCTGCTTTACAAGGGAGCAGAGCGAACTGAAAAGTAGATGCCAAGGTGTGATGAGACACGCAATCAACATCACTTGATGGGAATTAAATCAAAAGTTCGAGATGAAGTAATCTCGGGAAATTCAATGAAATCAACGATGTTTGGATAAAAGAGGGAGTGTGCACGCGGGCACGAAGGAGAATGATCAACTTCCAGCGCGGTGGAAGTACCCCTGGTCACAAACCTGTAGGTTTCACCATTGGGGAGCGGTTACCAGCCAATGTGGACGTGCTGCAGCCAAGGTGGATCAAGGGAAAGGATTGAAATAAGAGGATAGAAATCCAAACAATGAGCTTTCGAGAAAATGACCCAAAACAGCGACAAAACGAACTGAGGATTACATTCAGCAATGAATATCTCAAATCTGGAAAGATTAAGATCAATTTGACTCTCCAAATCAGCTTATCAGAATGATTTTTCAATGTTGATTCAAAGTCCTATATGAATGCATGCTGGGTTTAAAGGAAAAATTAAAATAAATAAAAATATAAGATAATCAAGGATAATATTGTTAAGCTGCCCAGACTGGGTCAAGAAACCGATTTCGTGAGCTAATACTAAGTCGAAGCCTGTTTATCCACGCACCAACTCGTAAAAGGGAACCATCGTCCCCAGTCTCGGACGGCTCAACGGCCTATCCGTATGACTAAGACTCCTCTGGAATCATCATTATTTTTGATGGAGGGGAACTCAAATTCCAGATTTACCAAAGCCACAAGGTCCTTGATATAATCTAATAGCGTATGTAACATATAGTAAGAATGCATACAGGAAGATGGTGATAGCAATGAGCATGAGGGAACTGGGAGATGAGATGCAAACACCGTGGGACTTGGATGATGATGCCCAGTCGGTGGGACCAAGAGCTTCTTTCCTGCGCTCAAAACTTCATTAGCTAAAATTTAAGGAAGATAACAAGCAATGAATATGACATTTAAGCATAGCAAGCATAGCATGAAACATAGCATTAATAGCAATCACAACATAGTCATCAAAGCAACCAAAGCTTGGTGTGGATAGCATTCAAACATGTATTAGCAAGGCGAAGCATGTTTAGCATGAATAGCATGAGTTAAATCATAGCATTGCAAAGCATCATTGTTTGTTATTTTGTCAGGAGGATGATAATCTTGGCATGTGAGATTGAGATTGGATGATCAGAATCAAGTAATGTCCAGTGGCAAAGTGATCAGCAGGAGTTTATTAAAAGATTTGGAGAAATGCCTAGTGATCATTGTGAATATGGGGAGAATCCAAAGGTAGATGACAATGAATGGAGAGGGCTCATCCCGTGTTATTGGTCCTTACAAAATTCTTGTTTCTGTAAAAGCACCATCAGAAAATACAATGCAAAATTTTTAGATTTTGGAATATGCAAGTTTTTGTGAGTTTTGAAAAAGATATTCAATTTTTATGTGGATTTTGAAAAATATGTGAATTTTTTATGAATTTTGAAAATATTCAATATTTTTGGATTTTGAGAAATATTCAATTTTTTTTTGATTTTGGTGTAGGAAATATTCAATTTTTTTTAGATTTTGAGAAATATTCAAATTTTTTTTTGATTTAGGCTTTGTTAATGCAGCATCAAAGGGTGTTTTTAAACCACTCGCTAGGGGTCCTTGTTCCTTCCCCTTTCGCTAAAAACTGCCCAAAACTGAGCGTGCATTGAAGGTGGCGCCCTACGACCGGCTACCCTTGTATAACGATGCCCCTACCAAGGCCATACCCGAGAAACATTCGGTCTTGGAGGGAGGAGATAAGAATAATTGGAGATAAGCTTTATGCAAGATGGGAGATGTCGGGACTTGAATTCCTTCCAAGGTATTAACCCTCAAAGAGGTGGTCTGTTGCGCCGGGGCTTTGTGCCTTTGATTTTTAGACCCTTGACATGCATACGACCAGGGTTTTTCCTGCGGGGACTTTGCCACTCTTGTCATGCCACAATTCATACTTTTGCATTTATCAAAAATTTGACTTGATTTTCATAATAGCCCTTTTGGCTAGATGTATCATGAAATTTGATTTTAGTTTGGGTCAAGACTGCCCCTATTTGAGACTTCTCTCGTATTGGGGATTACTTAGGTTGGTCATCACATCCATCAACCTCTTGCACCTGCATTCGGCCGAGTAAAGAAGAGAAAAGACTTTCAGATATACTCATGACATGGCCAAAATAGCAACTGTGTTTAACCAAAGGAGCCGGCTAAGGACGCCGTGAAGTGTGTGCGGTACCCAGCTAAGGGTTGCTCTTAACAAGCAGGGAAAGAACATCATACTCCCAACGCGGGGTTCTTTTAACCAAAGGTGCTGCAAAAGTAAGCCTAAAGACTATTTTGTGAGATTTGATTAAACAAAAGCCTAAGATAAAGGTCTAAAACACCACTTTTAATCTTGTTAAGAAGCACTTCATTTTGAAAATCATGCGTGAAGTAATGAGAAAATGATATCATAAAAATGCGTACTTACGCCAATATGTTACCTTGCAACCTTTGTAGAAGCAACTGTCAGAGGCGAGGTTGATCATCGTGGGATAGTCCTCTTTGGCAGTCAAAAGGATTGGAAGCAAAGGATTGAAAGTGGCTTAAGAAGAAGGAGTGATGCCAAGACCAGACTCAGACGAATAAGGAGAAAAGGAAGAGAGGCAAGGGCTAGAATTCCCTTGCTAAGGCGCGGAGACCCTGATCACATGGAACAGTCTACAGAAGGAGCGGAGAATTAGAAGGAGGAGTGAGGACTAAAGTCTCGGAAGCAATGGGAGAAAGGGCAGATGCCCAAAGCAGTGGACGTGGAAGAAGTTGGGTCAGACCTGTGATTAGGAGGAATTAGAAGAAGAAATTGGTAGATGGAAAGAGGTGGATCCGGAGGGTCCGGAGGCAGAGGAAGAGAATCATGGGGGGAAGAAGAATCCGAAGGCTCCGGAGGAGAAGAATCTCGAGGGACGCGATGCCCTCGGAAGAAATATGCAAAAAGATGATGAAAAAGGAAGAAGAGGACCAAGGACGTGATATCCTGGAGGAGCAGGAAGATGAGATGGAGGAAAGATGGAGGGTCCGGAGGTTTCGGAGGAATGGAATTAGAAGGGTCGGGATGCCCCGTAAGAAGATAGAAAGAATAAGATGGAGAATCCGGAGGTTCCGGAGGGGGAAGATGCCATGGAACGTGATGCCCAAGGAGAAGAGATAAGAAATCCAGAAGATCCGGACGTGAGGGTGTGTAGGGGCGCGATGCCCAAAGAGCAAGATCCGGAGGTTCCGGAGGGGGAAGATACCATGGGACGCAATGCCCAAGGAGAAGAGAAAGATCCGGAGGTTCCGGAGGAATGAGATGGAAAGGGGCGCGATGCCCAAGGGATAAAGAGAGGGGTGAAGGATCCGAAGGTTCCGGAGGAAGCAAATATCGAGGGACGCGATGCCCTGGGAGAATCAGCAAGAACCCCAGAAGATCCGGACTTGAGAGTGTGTAGGGGCACGATGCCCAAAGAGCAAGATCCGGAGGTTCCGGAGGGGGAAGATACCATGGGACGCGATGCCCAAGGAGGACGGGAGAGAAATCCGGAGAGTGCGGATGCAAGAGTTGGAAAGGGGCGCGATGCCCTGAGGGAAGATTGGAGGGGGCACAATGCCCGGTGAGTGTAAGGGGACATGGAGATAGAGGCGGAAGATATAGGAAATGTGGGGGATCCGGAGGTTCCGGAAGGCGGGGAAGATACGGGTTTGGAAACCCGAGAAAGAAGAAGTGCATGTGGATGCAATTGAATGGATGCGATGAATGCATGGATGCAACAGAATGCATGAGATGCAAAGAATATGAAGAACATGAAGGGAGAGAGGATGAGATCCTCCTCCTTACCCCTGGAGTGGCCCATGAAGAAAATGCGATAGACAAGAATGTGGATGGCGTTGAATGGAAGGTGGGTAGAATAGTGGAAAGCCCTTTGGCACCAAGATAACCGCCCCTCCATGGCAGTGAAAGTGTATAGCCAATCGGCCCAATGGATAAAGTAAGAGCCCATGATGAAGCTTCAACAATGAATGACAACTCTCTTGGAGAGTGAAAAACAATAGTGTGAGAGAGTTGGAAAGTTGGGATAGGAAGCATCATGTTGCCCAAGGATTGTAGCGTATGAAGAATATTGATCAAGGTGGGCGTTCGTCCCTTGTATGGAAGAAAAGGTTCAAGATTTGAAAGTTGGAACAAGGGGTGCCCTGCCCGGCCCTTGGGTGGCATCAACACTTGGCATTCTCTCTTAGTGAGCAGTGGCGGGGACTTGGCCTCTTCAACCATGCTTGGCACAACAACCCGGATTGACATTCGACAAATAAGCTCTTGCATCTTGAACATCATGGCCGTGGCCAAATCTTTCTTTTCCGGCTCTTGATCATCTTCAGCACAAGTACTTACAGAAGGACACCCGTTGTAACGACCCGAGAATCTGATTACCGGGAAGGCCCGATAACCCGAGACTCGCACCGCCACCCACGAGTCCGAAGACTCGGAAGGGTTAAAAGGATGGTGTGGAAACTACATAGTTATCACAAGTAATTGTAGAAATTAAACAGTTATGATAATAAGCAAGAAATAAGATAACAATTTACATGGTCCACAAAATAAAATAACCACGACAACAGTCCACGACTAGTACAGTGACAAGAAAGAAAAGTACAGCTACACGGGGCATCCCCCGGCTCAGACCTCTGGCACTATCTCTGGGCACCCGCACCACGCTGCGCTCCTGACGCGCTCCCCGAAGGTGGCGTCTCACCTGAAACACGGTGAAAACACGCAGGGAATGAGTCTCGGAACAAGACTCAGTAGGGATCACTCGAACCCTACCTCGCAAAGCGAGAAACCACTACTCTAGCGGTAGGAGAGTACCTCGGAAAGAAAAGCCCTGTACTCTACAAAGTAAGACTCTACGGCACGCAAACCGACACACGTGCTACGAAGAGAAGACCGAAGCTCAACGGTCACCGACAAACCCGAAGGTCGGAAACACACGACTGACAGTCTGACACTCCGTACTCGATAGGAGTACCACCCACTAGAAGCACATCCGGTAGCATCCCCTGACGTCTTACACCGCACCGCAGGTGAACCGCCTGACGTGGTAGGTCCTACCCGAGGCGCAAACACCGAAAAGTAACTCACAACAAGTGACTAGCTGGGGTCACGCCCGTCGACGTGGGTCCAACCGCCCCCAACCACGTGTGCACACACAGACCACGCGTCCTAGGTCTGGCCCTCTGACCGGTTTTCCCCCGCAGCCGGACTCTGGCTACGACGAGGGGCCTACGGTAACCGGTCCACAAACCGTCTCGAAAGGTGGGTGCCCGTACACCACTCCCAGGTGAGACCAGCACCGCGTACTGGTGGGCTACGACTAGTGGAGGGTCGCTAAAGGAGTAGACTCTCAAGTCACGGAAAACAACGCCCAAGCCCGACAACGTGTGGGAATCACCCCACGCACTAGTCCCGTCACACGGAGACCACGGTCGGCGCAAAGTAAGGTTGCCACCCTCATGGGGCAACCCAGGAAGTGGCGGTCCGACCCTGGACCGTCACAGCCAAATGGCGGTCCACTCTAGGGCCGTCACTTGAAAATGGCGGTCTACGGCAGACCGTTACACGGCCAGGGGGGATAGGGGAAGCGACGCACCTGCCCTAGTGCGTCGCTTGGAAGCGGCGCACCTAGGCCAGGGCGTCACACGGCGCCCCACACCCTCCAAAACCACAGGGAAAGTAACGCGCCTACCCCGGCGCGTCGCTTGCAAGCAACGCGTCGGGCTCAGTGCGCTACTCGCATGTAACGCGCCTAGCCCAGCGCGTCACATGGCCCTACACTCGGGGTGGGAAGGGGAAGTGACGTGCCTGCCCCAGCGCGTCACTAGTAAGTAACGCGCTGGGCCCAGTGCGTCGCTTGGCCCATCCACCTGGGGGACAACAGGAAGTAACGCTCCTGCCCCAGTGCGTTACACGCATGTAACGCGCCTATCTCGGTGCGTTACATGGCCTGACCCCCAACGGTCAAAAACCAACGGTCGAAAGCATGTGACGGCCCAGACCAGGGGCGTCACAGGCAAATGGCGGTCCATCGTAGGGCCGTTACAGCCCCAGACCCCAAAGCCAACACCCAGAGGAAGTAACGCTCCCCCCCGGGGGCGTCACAAGAAAGTGACGGTCACTGGAGTGACCGTCGCTTTCCTCCGAGCACGCTACGGCGGGAAAACCCCAAAAACGCCAACCACGCCCCCGTACCTCCACCGGAGAGGGGGAAAACAAGGGGGAAGACCCCTGGGGACCCCTAGCATGCATCTAAGCCACCAAAACATAGAATCATGGGCTAAAACCATAGATCGGGCGGCTCACCCCCAAAACATGGAAAAACCCCAAAAATGCCCAAACATGCCTCTCTCGGCCTCCCCGCGGCCTACAAACCACGGAAAAGAACGGCGAAGAGCTAGGGAACGTCACCCTACCTCAATGGAGCAAATGCTCCGCCGGATCGTCCACGAATCGCGAAGAACGCTTGAAAACCCTCGTTCTTCCTTAAGCTTCCCACGCTCGCCGCACGCCCCCACGACCGCCGCGCCGCCGCCCACGTCACCGCGCCGTCGCCCCGCCGCCGTCGCCCCGCCGGAGGGGAGCTCGCCCTGGCCAACCGGGAGGAAGAGAGGGAGAGGGAGGGAGACACGGTGGAGGAGGAAGGAGGAAGAAGAAGAGAGGAAGAAGAAGATGGTGGGGGAGAGAGAAAAGAAAAAGGGTTTTATAGAAAAACCCGGAAAAACCAGAAAATTCCAAAAATTAGGAAATTACACCCCCACGATCCTCGGAACGTACCGATCGCAACGGTACCACTCGTGCCCGTGTGAACAGCCCGGTTCACCCGCAGCGAGCGTCCGAAGAGAAAAGCCGAAACCCGTGCCGGAAATCGGAAATCACGCACGGAAAAAGCCGCGGAACGCCTCCGGGCCTCCGAAACGACTCCGGATCGCGCCGATCCGAACACGAAAGATGTCCGAAACAAAATTTCGGACACAATAGAGCCGAACGCTCCGAAAACCAGATCTGGGACCCACGAAGAAGGATCCGAAAGGTCCGGGATATTACACCCGTTCCGAGTAGTAAAGGGGGGTGAAGCGGAGGCGGAAGGTTCCATGGATGGTGGAGGTATAATGGAAGGTGTTGGAGAAAGGATGAGTGAAAATGGAGGTTCAAACATGTCGAGCTTCCCCCTTTGCTCGGAAGCAGTCGGGGTTGGCTCGAGTGCAAAAAGGGGTGGATCCTGCTCAGGATTAGCCATGGGTGAAGATGGAGGGTTAAGTGGTGGAATAGAGGTGGCTAGGTTACGGGTTAAAGGTATAATGGAGGGCTGAGGTGGCGGTAATGGGAGGTTAATTGAGAAAGGTTTGGTGGTGGGTTTGCTGGAGTCCGCTGTTGTGGAGGTTGACGGTGGAGTTGACGGAAGTTTGGTGGAAGGCTCGACGGAGGCTGGTGTTATGAAGGTTGATGGCATAGTGGGAGGTATAAAAGAAGGGGGTTTAGTGCGGAGGAAACGCCGCATGTTGCGAATGGTGTTAGGGATAGAAGGTGACTCATGATGTGTCGTTGTGGGTGATCGAAGTATCGACCCATCATCGTAACACCAGTAAGTCTTAGAAAGGGGGGTTGGATTGGGGATGGTGGCTTCGTCCTGAGCAAGGGGTTCATCAAGTGGTATCGAAGGGAGAGGGAAGCGAAGGAAACTCGGAAGGGGTGCTTGCAGAGCTTCGTCGTATGCCGCCTCAAATTCTTCAATTGCCGATTCTTCATTAGCAGGTTCAAGTGGACACCGTAGTGAAGGCGTGTATGTGGGTGGTGGAATGTAATGGTATTGTGTATGTGGAGGGCCATATGCATGAATTGGGTGAATGGGTGGAGAATGGACGGCGTCCACTTGAACGTTGAAACCCGCCGGCTCTTGCTTGCTTGTACTATCGACGCCGTAGCCGTCTCTCCTATCCTTCCAATCTTTCTCCATCTTTGTAATGTCATTCAGAGCGGCGTGGAGGGGATTGACTGGAGTAGAAGGAGCGGGCCGTGGGCTCGTAACCCTCTTTAATTGTTCCTCCAACGAAGTGACTTTGTCGAGAAGCGTTTGTTGGAGGGGCGTGACTTGAGCAACAGAGGGTTGGTAGGGCTTTGAAGGAGGGGCCGCATAAAAAGGCCGTGGAGGGGGCGTGATGAGCTGACCCAAATGAGGACCCAGCCGGGCCGGGTTGGAAGGAACAGATGGGCCTTGGGGCCGTGAATAGGGAGGAATAGAAAGAGGCGGGTGATGGGCCACCCGAATAGGAGTATGAATAGAAGAGGGAAGTGGGTGATGGGCCACCCGCATAGGATTGGAAGGAGGATGAGAGGAATGAGATGCACCCTCAACAACGGCCTTAAGGGCTTGGATTTGTTGAGGGGTGAAATGATCTAATGCATGCAAGATCTGGGAGACCTTCTCATCGTCGGGAGGAGACGGTCCCGTAGGAGTAGTGGCTCGCGATTGAATCGGGGGACCATGAGATTGGACATTGCCCATGGGTCGGGCAACGCCATAAGAATGAGGGCATAGTCCCTTGAAAATATGATGAGAATTATGATGTTGAGATTGAGGAGTATAGGATGTGCTAGGTTGTGCATCCTCATTAATATAATTAAGATTAAACATGTTATTTTGTCTATCAAGGTAAGCCATTATGCAATCAAAGTTCAAGCAAAACAATTTGCAAAGAAGCACCCAAGATGGAATGGTTACCGTTGATTTTTTGTTTATTTGAACCTTTGTGAATTAATGATTTTTAACAAATTGACGTGATCACTCAAGGGATGAACCTAGTTTCAAATGTGGTTTTCTCCGGTGCCAACTAGGAACACTCTCTCACCGTGCATAGGCAAACTAAACCCGGGACTTCAAAGGTACAACCTGCCCAGCGTCCGTGAGGGAATCCACGGGTGCGGGGACTTACGGAGGCTTGGTTTAGGAATTTTCGGTCCAATGAGACGGAATGCTCAATGGAGGGTCCTTCCTTCACCAAGAGGGGTGTAAGATCTCCTAACAATGTGGGGAGAGGAGGTCTCCCAAACCAATGCAAATGGATGAATGCAGCAGGCAGTATCAAGCAGATAACAACACAGAACAAAATGACGACCTGGGAAAGGTCGCTATATCAAGAAGTAGCGTCTGAGCGTCAGTCGCTAGTCACTGCGAAAAGTGCAAACAGAGGAAAATAGTGCCTTAGGATGAGGCGCTATATATAGAATGGACGCCCGGGAGTTGGGGCATCAATTATCAGTAATCCAGATGAATAATCAATGAAAATCAAAATAACACCTTCCAGTAAGGCGCTGTACGAGTGAAAGACGCCTCTGACAGGGGCGTCCAAAGAAAATGACGCCTTGGTGTGAGGCGTTATTCTGGAAAATGACGCCTCAATGAGGGGCGTTAATTCCCAGAAATAGTCCAACGGCCAGAAATCTCAAACAGTGATAGAAATACCAATAGGAAGGAATGACACTCACAATCACAATATAAGAGTCATGGCAATCAATAAACATATGAACTAGGATATAGCATGCTCATCAGTTTTTTTTAAGAGATGGATAAATGGAATTTCTAAAAATCTATCAAACTAACCAATCACATAGGGAAAGTGCTACATGGAGCACAAAAGGAGGCACACCGTGGGTGCAAAAGGGGAGATGGCACACGTGGATGCCCAAGGGAAAGGGTAATCAAAAGAAAAATAAAAGGGGTCCCACCGTGATCGCCAATTTGTAGATTCTAAGAAATCCACTTAGAACAATTAAACAAAAAGAATTAAAGCATACACGTAGTGCTAAAGGGAAGTGTGATCGTCAGAGACGCGAGGGCCTCAAAGGATATAAACAATAATAATCAAGGGAGGGATCGCGAATATAAATATCTCAAATGCGGGGAGATTGTGAGTGCTCCTTTCTCTTCCGATCGGCCGGCCGATGAAGAGAGTTATTCTTGTTGATTACCCTTGCAAAATTAACAAACACCAATAAAGAATATGGATTAGAACCAAGGTGAGTGTAGCATCAAATTCATAATAAGGATGAGCATGAAGATCATGTATAAGAACACACCTTGTTGGGTGTTGCCCTTAAACCCCTATGCAAAGGGTGGGAGATATGATGAATGGTACGAATGAAACTAAAGATATGTGCGAGTGTTGCACTAGAGGAGGGAGGTTCTCAACACAGTTGAGAAGTAAACAAGAGGCTACGATATGATGCATGCATGCTGTTAACACGATAAAAATAAAACAAAGAAATCAGAGGAGCAAAAGGCAATAGGAGGAGTCTGGGCAATTTTCCTGTATGTTGGCTTTGATATGCGTTCAGGAGGAAGACTCTGTTGGATGAAACCGTGAAGTGTAGGAGAGCTTCCTCCTTCAGCCAAGCAATCAGCAGCAATTCTCTGTAAAAATTTTTATCTTCGGCCCCTCTCAACATGAGCCGCATGGGCTCTATTTATAGGGGAAAAAGGAGTTTAAGTCCCACAACAATTAGGATAGCTTGGTTTTAGCAAGAGATAAATATTGGAAGGAGATCCTCCTACCATGGAAAGTCATTCCGAAGTTAAAAGGGGCCCAAAACGAGGAAAGAAGGAGGTTCTGGGAAAGAATCGGAATTTGAACAAGAAATGATGCCTTGGAGACGGTCGTTTCTTAAAATGACGCCCGCGGAGGAAACGTCAATTTAAGAATTGACGACTCGCAAAGGGGCGTTATTTATAATTTAACACGAATTCCGGTCGGATTCAAACTCTCAAAATATAGCAATGAAAATGACGACCGACACAGGGGCGTTAATTGAAAATAACGCCTTGCACAGGGGCGCTAATTGAAAATGACGACTTGCACAGAGTCGTTAATCAAAATGATAAAAAGTCAAAAAGAATGGACGACCGGGAATTCGGGCGTCAATTTAATTGACGTCCAATTCAAGGTCGTTAATTCAAAATATTCAAAACAGGGCTATTTTTTATTTCTCAATATTATTTTTCTATTTTTTAGGTGGAGGTGCATCAAGCTGTGCTGATTCCAATTACTATTTTTTCGTATTTTTCTGACACCAGGAAGGCCACCAAATCACCTCTGGAAGTGGGTTAAAAATAATATTAAAAAAATTCAAATTAAAAATGACGCCCGTGTACATGACGTTATTTCCATTTTTTAATTTTTATTTTATTAAAAATCAAAATAACGTCCCTTTTTAAGTCGTTAATTCATAAAAAAACTCCAAAAAATCCTTAGAAAAATCTAAAAAAAATTGGAAAATGAGTGGAATTGACGCCTAATGGAAGTGGCGTCAATTTTCTTAATTATTTTCTTAAAGTTTCTTAAAATAAAATGACGCCCCCCCTCATGCCGTTAATTCTGAAAAATTCATAAAAATAGAGAAAAATACCCAGAAAATCCAGAAAAATAGGAAAAAATAAGAAAAGGGAGGGAAAAGGGAGAAATCTAAGAAAAGTGAGAAAAACCACTCAAATAAAGTTAATTTGATGGTCAAATTGGGGCATTACAAGGTAATATGAGATGTACTCACAGTAACGTCAATTTTGGCGTGTCTACAATATGTAGAAGTCCAATTGGGCTCCTAATGATCTTGAGGCCCAATTTAGAATTTGGACTCCTTACATGAAGTGTAGCCCACATTACAATCTTGACCCAACTAGAAGCTAAAATACAAAATACACACTAATACACTCACAATAAGCAAATACATGGTAATACACTCACAATAAACATAGGAAAGTATCAACACTCAGGTAGGGACTCCATACTGTCGCCCAGCCACAACGATGTCGATGTCGACCGAGTCGTGCTGTGGGTCCGGTATCGACGGCTCGCTGAGTCGGGCCGTACTCGTGCTCTGGTGTCCTCACCACCCTTCAGCGGTACACCCCTGGGCCTTCAGCGGCACAGCCTTTTGGCCCTTCAGCGGTACACCCCTGGGCCTTCAGCGGCACGCCCTTGTGCCCTTTCAACGGCACACCCGCGATTTTCTCGAGCCGGACATTCGTCCGAACATTAAATGGTCAGTACACGACCGACATGATCGCGAATGTTTTCTTCTTACCCTCATACGGGGGTTTCGATGCTTCCTAATAGACATTTCGTGCAATTAATTTCTTGGCCATGAGGCCCTGAATCTCGGCGATTAATCAAGGGTGTTCCCTCGTATGGGGGATGTAAATGACGCAGTGACCTTTATGGCGCGACGGGTTTTGGTCCCGACACGAACTACACAATCGTCTGACGAAGTAAGATCGAGCGCACCATGGGCTCTTCGGGACCCGAATAAATTGTCACTTCGGTGACTGACACGCCCACGCACTTAATAGACAAACAACATACCTGAACAAGCGAATTTTAGTGCGTCCACAATGTCATACTCACAGGCCAAGAAAAGAAAGTTTGTAAACTAGTTAGGTCACTTTATGGTTTAAAACAATCACCTAAACAGTGGCACGAGAAATTCGATGAAACTATTCTTTCTTATGGCTTTAAAATTAATCAAACTGATGCATGTGTATATCATAAAATATTTGATGAAAATATTTTCATATTATGTTTATATGTTGATGACATTTTAATCTTTAGATCCAATATGCATGTTTTTAAAGAAGTAAATAAAATTTTATCTCAAAAACTTGACATGAAAGACTTAGGTAAAGCTGATCTAATCCTCAACCTAGAATCATAAGAAAATCGGATGGAATAACCTTATCATAATCTCACTATGTAGAGAAAATTCTTAGAAAATTCTACCATATAGATTGTCAACTCATATCTACCCCTTAGGACACCAATGTTCATTTAAAGAAGAACCTAGGAAATCCAGTGCTCCAAAGTGAATACGCACAAATCATAGGATCACTTGGATTCCTTACAAACTATACAAGGCCAGATATTACCTATGCAGTCAATAGGCTTAGCAGATACACCATTAACCCAAGTGAAAGTCATTGGAATGCCCTAGAAAGAGTACTTAGATACTTAAAAGGCACTATATCATATGGCTTACACTACATTGGTTATCCATATGTTTTGGAAGGCTATAGTGATGCTAATTGGATCAGTGATTCTCTAGATGTAAAATCCATATCAGGCTTTATTTTCCTCTCGGGAGGAGGAGTAGTGTCATGAAAATCCACTAAACAAATAATATTAACTAGAAGTACTATATAATCTGAAATAATTGCACTAGACACTACCTGTACAGAAGCTGAATAGTTGAGAGATCTTTTAGCTGACATTCTATTAATGACAAATCCTTTGCCTCCTATATATATTTTGTGGGATTATAAATCTGCAATTGATAAATGCATGCAGGTAAACACTGATGTGAAAATGAACCGGCACTTGAAAGTGCGACACAAATCAATAAGAGAAAAAAATGAAACAACAACTGATAGCCTTGAATTTTATGAAATCAGACAGAAATCTGACAGATGTATTCACAAAATACTTATCTCGAACGGTGGTTCTAGAAGCGTCGAGGGGGATGAGATTGAGCCCATAAAAGAAAATGTTACTACGGCGGCAACCCAACCTCATAGATGTTCAATGGGTAGAAATAAGCTTGATAGGTAACTATGTGAAGCACTTATAATTTTTACGCTCTCATCCCTATGGCGCTAGTGCTTATTTAGATGCAAGAGGTAAGGATGAGTCTTATACTCTTAATGAATCCAAGACCCATGAGGAAGGGTGGTAACATTGCTCACACCCTTTGAAGGATTCACCGACATGTGTGGAGTCGTGAGGCCGCGACTATGAGATGTGGGCTATCTTGTAAAACACATATGAGATACCTACGCAAGGCCATATATAGCGCAACCCGCATAGAATCTCGATTCAGCTATACTATGTATGAATTTGGGAAAGTCTGAACCATGAGACCTTGTTCAAGACATAGTCCACCAAGCGTTTTCACAGATAATATCAAATATCACTAAGTGAAAATTTAAACTGAAAGGTATTTTCACCCATTGCGTAGTATAAGGGACTAAGTAACTTTTTATTCGTTTGCTTGCCTTCTTCTTATTTTTTAATTTAATAATTTTTTAAAAAAATTAAATAATATGAGGGATTTTTAAATACGTGTGATATAAAAACGTTTAAAATCATAACAAACCGTTGCAACGTTCACACAAGATGAATGTTGCAATAAGTAACGTTTCCAAAAAATGGAAAGGTTACACCCAAAAACGTAAAAGTGCTTAACGAGGCCATCAATATATGAACGTTGGGAGGGTCTCCTAAGGCCTATATATAGACCCCTTGGCCAACCTAAATACTACACAACTACAATAGCAATAACATGTGAAAGCTCTCCAATTTTTCTCTTCTCTTTTTCTTTCCTCTACAATTTCTATTTCCTTTGTGCTGAGTTCTTGAAAGTTGGATTGAGATTCGCTAACTCTCTCTTCGAGGACGTGCCGATGAGAGAGAGGGAGTCGCCTACCTGACGGTCGTCGTATCCCTAGGAGGTCTTTGCCGCGAGACCCGCACGTTGGGTGGCAATAGTTCTCTTAGTTCTCATTTCTCTAGACGCATGACGACTGTGCCATGATGATGGCTGCATCACCTGACACACCATGGGAAGCTACCTTGCGCACGAAAAAGGGTGGTAAGTAGTAGAACCCTCATGGCTACATCACCTGACACACCGTGGGAAGCTACCTTGCGTGCCAAGAAGGGCGGTAAGTAGCAGAACGCCGTGTCATGGGATTGAGAAGGCTCGAGAAGGTCCTCCCAGACATATTCCCTCAACCAACCTCATAGCTCCTCCCGAGTTCCGAGCACACTCGATGCTCGGGAGTGGGGGGCTAGTGTGGAGGGTAAATTTTTTTATGCCTAGTATGGCCCAACTTCGCCAGGTCCGTTGCGGCCCGGATCGACTATGTCCGTAACAAGTACTCCACTCGCAGCCCATCTAGGGCGGCCCAGCTGAGGCCGAAGGACGCTCCGTCGGTCCCCCGACGGAATTACTATGCATGTCTCGATCGCCGTAGAGCTCGCCATCGAACAAATGTTGCCACTACCATTACGGGGATTCCCTCGGCGTGGACTAAGTCATACCCATGCCATTGGAATCCCCGCCGCGAAGCCTCCCTTACAATAACGGACAAGGGAATAATGTGCAACACCCCACGATCAACGAAACGCCCCTCCACGATCCTCGCTACTTTCCCAGTGGAGGAACGGCCGGCGCCACTACGGCGTATATAAATAGGCCCTCACTAGACCCCGAGAGGAAGGACTTTTTGCCTGCACTTATAGCTATACTACCGAAGACTCTCTCAGTACGCTCCTACACAGAGTCACTCATAGAGAGAAGAGCTCCCACATAGTAGCCAAAGGAATCTCTGCCCGAGGAATAGGATCAGAGTGGTCCCCTTGTGGTTCTTCACTCCCTACCTCTCCGAGCATCCTCCAGGCCCGTCGAGCACTCTCCACAGCTCCACTCCTTTAATTAGGCTCTACTCACTCTTACTCTCTTTTCCCTGCTTCTTAATTTACACACACGTCTCTAAGTTAAGCATCAGAAGGTTATCCCCTAGGAGCACTCCCAGGGCCGCTTCTGATACATTCTTACAATGTTTGCAGATTTTTTCGAAAGGTCGACTGCTCTTCCCCAAACAAATAAATTTTAAAAATGTAGTACGAGATCTAAGGATCACTTTCCTATCTTTACAAGCCTAAAATAAGAAAAGATGGTGATTGCATAAATAGAAAATTTCTGTGTTTTGCAATGAAATAAACAACACTTCCGTGATTTTATCTTGACATTTATGGAGTGACTCTTGAAGTTTAGATGACATAGCCAATACTATTAATAACCACAGTGTAAGCCCCAGATTTGAAACGCCTTTTTGACTGATGCTTGCTTGCCACGTTTCTCCAACACTTGGAACCACATATAGCTGCTGTCTCTTCCTCTTCCTTCCTACGATTATTATATAAATACGCACATATGCTACGCCGTGCCATTCTTGTGCGGGGAAGAGAGAGGAGGTGGCTGTGGACTCTATATCAGGGTTTGCCGACCCGCCCGACCCGGTCGACCCGGTCTCGACGCGGGTCGGGTCGTGCGGGTCGCACAGCGACCCGGTCTGCCCCATTGGGCTATCGACGGATATTTTTTTGATTTTTTTAAATTTTTAATAAATTTATTTTGAAAGATTAAATGTTATATATATTTAAAAATATTAGAATGTAGAATTTATTTATAATAATAGATCCATACTAAATTATACATAATTAATTATATAAAAATTACATATTACACTGTTTAATTAAACATCATATTATATATAATACATAAAAATATATTTCAATTACTAAATATGTAAAAGTAAACAGTGACATAATAATGACATTCATACATGAAGTATAAAATACAAAAACTCACTAATCCTCGTCATCTGTGAAGCCCGAA
Organism: Amorphophallus konjac; assembly: GCA_022559845.1. Classification (NCBI taxonomy): domain Eukaryota; kingdom Viridiplantae; phylum Streptophyta; class Magnoliopsida; order Alismatales; family Araceae; genus Amorphophallus; species Amorphophallus konjac. Next base: position 156,452 of record JAHNEJ010003073.1, on the reverse strand, counting down.
TCCCAAAACTCACTCATCCTCCTCATCTGTGTAGCCCGAATCCCAAAACTCATTAATCCTCATCATCAGTGAAGCCCGAATCCCAAAACTCACTAATCCTCGTCATCAGTGAAGCCTGAATCCCAAAACTCATCATCAGATACATGAGACTGATCACCCGTATAATCTAACTCTATCCTAGTGGGTGGAGGTACATGTGGGTGTGACTGAAAATATGTAACCATCTGCACAAATGATGGGTCGTGTGCTGCGGTGGAGGGTACATGAAAATCTGTAAAAAAAAGTCCTCACTACATCTATAGCTTCAATTCTATCATGTGCGACTGGTGCTGGTGCTGCTCGAACTCTGGACATGGAGGAAGATCCTGCTCCGCCCTGTGCTCGTGGTGGAGGTACCCGGGAGGTAGAAGAAGATGTCCTTGGTGTGCTATGAGAACTGTATCTATCCTGTAACTGTGTCCGAAAGGAATGTCGGACATCTCCCGGAACTCGGTCGCATGCACGAACATCGCGTCCCACTCCCGCAAGGTGCTCCGCAGACCTGTGTATGCCGGTGACGCGATGTTCGCAGTATCTACAGTGCACATGTCCATCACCCTCAACAGAGTATCTATACTCCCACGCAGGGTGACGCCGTCCGTCCATGATGACCTGCAAATGATGTAAACGTTTACATTAGTAATTTCAATGACAAGTACAAAACTCTATATATGAAGAAATCTACAATTAATTATTAGTTAGTTATAAATATAACCAAATGATACATACTAATAAAGACTATGGACCCAAACTGGGCCAGTGCCCATCTCCAAACAATCTGACATTAAATGTGGTCCGCAAATAGGACATATAGTCTTCATAGCGCATTGAACCTGAATAGTTCTCCCAGTACATGCGTACGTAGTATTCATACTGCTGCGAACCTTGTGCGTACACGACCTCTACTGACGTAGCTGCGGCATAAGGATATAGATACGATGGGAAAAATGAACTATTGTTATCTGAGTCGCCATGATACATCAGCTGCTGCGGCCCTGACCGTCCATACGAGCTTCCAGATCCCTGGCATGTGTGCTCATCCTCTCAAAATCAGACAACATGTCTTGATAGCTTGTACTGTCTGCAACCGAACTTCCATAGTAGGGATCCAAATGATCAACTGTCCGCCTCGTCCCTGCCGGTGGAGCACCATGATCCTCATCTTGCATGGCATGTGTGAAGTGCTGCTCCTCTGTCCATGCGCCATATTGACGGCCCCCACGACCTCTACTATGACCACTACTGTACTCTCTGCCACCAGCACTAGTATTCTCATGAGGACTCCGTTGGCCACCTTGAGAACCACCACCTCCATGGGATGAAGACCCTGTCGGTGTACTATTAGCATCGGAGTCATGACTCCCACTAATGCGGGGCTCAACAGAGGGCTCGGGAGTGTCGTCATCTGCATTGGGATCTAATGTCTCCATGTCTGCAATATCTATCGGATTTAATGGTGGTCCCTTGTCCTTCTTGCTGGTGAATAATGTGGTCCATGATGATTTTTTCTTCTGTGGAACAGGGGGCGGCTTACCTGCTGCATGTTGTGTCCCTCTAGATGCCTGAGAAGCAGAAGCCTGCTTAGATAAATTTTTAACTTACTTTCTATTGTGTAAGTCTGTACGTATACCTGAGACGACTGATTGGGTGCCTTAGCCTTAGATGTTGAGCGTCGGGGCGCAGTAGACTGAGATGGTTGTTTCGATGCTACCGAAGACTACACAATTGAAAGAAGAATATATTCAATTACCAATGAATTGTATATTAACAAATGTAGAAATGATAATATAATTTCACCTCTCTAAATGAGGAACTCCCCCTAGCCTCTCTTGAAGTGGATAACCTTCTTGGTTCCGCAGATATTGAATGCCGCGGTGCAGCAACTCGGGACCACTGTTCTCCCGCAATGTTGTCATTTGTCGGACCGACCTGCAACATATTGCTATCATACATCAATATATGACTACGCTATGTAATGACATTTGTGATTCGATTTTCATGTATTAATTCACCTGAGGTGGCTCTTGACGCTCAATTAATGGGGGTTGGATCAATCGCTCCCATGCTGTATCATCGTACGCATACGATGTGTCTCCACCCCCAATGACGAGGTCTTCATCTAAATTAATTTCATCATCACGTCCCGTTGCTGACTCGTCACCACCCAAATGCACATGGGTGTCATCTCCCTCCCCGACTGCCTCTTGTACAGCTGATGCGAGAAAAGTATTAGGCCGTGGTGTCTCGCCAGATTCTTCAGCCTCCTCGTCCAATTCTGCCTCACCACGCTCGGTTGTCGCTCTTGCAACCCATGCTACCATAGGGTCATCATCGTCTCGCAAGTACACAACATCCGTTGGGTCGTAATCTCCCTCTCCTCTCCTTGTATCCATTTGTACATGCCGGACCTTTAGCCTCATGTTGTAATGAACATACACCATTTTGTCTAGCCTGCGGTGTGTTAGCCTATTCCTCAGCTTAGTATGTAAGAAGGAGAACGTCGACCAATTCCGCTCACACCCACTCGACGAGGATGTTTGCGATAGAACTCTCATTGCGATCTTCCTTAATACGGGTGCACTTGTGCCGTAATTTAGCCACCACTCAGCTGTGTTTAAGACAGATCACGTACAATATACTAATTAGATGTTAAAATTACTTCTCGAGATATAAAAGGTACATTGTGAAGAGACATTACCTAGGTCGAGTCTATCACGACTGGCCATGGCATTAGGTGTCGCAAATGAACCAATTCCCTCTCTAAATATTTTCATCTGCAATATCAAAAAATATGAAGTATATATTTCATTTAATATTATCAATGTTAAAATATCCAAGTATACCTCATTCAACGCATCAGCAGCATCTGTTGGGGTGAAAGACAATCGGTCTACCACAATGTTGACCGATTCTATCAACGTATCGTCATAAGCAAGGGCCCGAGCATATTGGAATGCCGGATGTAGATAGTACGCTGCAATCGTAAGACAATGAATTACATATTAGTATCAACTGAAAATCACAGCGCATTGATTGGATGAGAATGTAAGTGTTTACCTGCCATGTGAAGATCGTGGCTCATTTGTCTGTCCCATCTGTCCTCCACAATCTCTAGAATGGTGGGTCCATATTTTTTGGACGTTGTAAGGATCTTCCGCTTGGCTGCTTCTATTTTGCTGTACACCAACCCCATGGTTAGTACTCTATCCCCATCCACGCATCGTAGAACCTCATACAGTGGCTCTATCAATGACACTAATACCTTCACTCTATCTCAAAAATTCGAGGTGTTGACAATCCCCTCGACCTCCACCCCTTCACGTGAAGCAGCAAAAGAGGAACTCAGCCAGGTCTCACCTCTAAACATTTGCTTCAACCCATCCTTGTGCTTCAATAGGCTCTGCAATGCGATGTAGTTGGTGACAAATCGTTTGATGCCAGGCCTCAACAGTTCGCCGCCACAATGCTCCCTCATCCATGCCAATACATGTGTGTGGTTGTAGATATATTTCGTAATTTTTTGTGCCACCTCGACCACAGATTTTACCATACGAAGCTGCCCAATCTCCTTCAGCATCAGATCTACACAATGTGCTGCACAAGGGGTCCAGAAAATGTGCCGTTTTTTCTTCATTAGCTCCTCCCCAGCCTTCTTATAGTTCGACCCATTGTCAGTCACCACTTGCACAATGTACTCCTCCCCAATCTCAGTCACCACTTGCTCCATCAATGACAAAATATATTGGTGACTGTGAATTTGACTAGACGCATCCACTGATTTGTGAAAGAATACCTGTCTGTCACAATAAACAAGGAAGTTGATCAGGCTAGATTTTGTGGTACTTGACCATCCATCACACATCAGTGTGACTCCGTACTTTGTCCATTTCTGCTTGAATGAGTCAATGTAACTCTTGATCTCAGCAACTTGTTCATTAAGGTATACGTCAGCCAATTCTCTCGCTGTAGGTGGTTGCACGTGTAGCCCAATGACTTGTGCTTCCTGAAACATTGGCTTGTAGTAAGGGCTATTGGCTCCATTGAAAGGCAGACCCGCGTGGTGCCACCATTTTGCAACAGTCTGACCAAGTTTCCATTTAGGTCCCTTCTGGCCATATGCATCGTCCATCCTCGTTTGCTTGCCATGCTCTCGGGATAGTGCACCGGGCTCCACATCTTCAATGTTGATCGATTGTGTCCTTTTTCTTTGCGTCCCCGAGTCACCAGTCAATAAACTCCTTATGCCTCGTGGTTGTCGAGTCGTAGATGAACCACCACTCCCTGATGCTCCGGTCGTCGCCGCCTCGCGACTACGGACTCTAGTCTCCTCGGGATGTCTTGACTCTTCCCTGCTTTGACGTACTGCCTCACGAAACTCGGCTTCGTATGGATCGTTCACAGTGACATACACATTAGCCTGCTCAGTACATGCTTGTTCGTCTTCGTCACTAGGTGTCCATGCACATTCCTCCTCGTTGCTGCCGCTTGCTATTCCGCTCACTGCCGCTTGATCCAGTTTCTTCTTTTTTTCCTTTTCTTGCATCTCAGCTCTCTTCTCCCGCAGGTGCCTAGCCATTGCAAGTTTCACATCTCTAGACACATGGGTACACCCAGCAACCTCAGAGTATCCTGCCCCAGCTCCTCCTGCCAAATACTTCTTCAACCGAGACACCCCTCCTCCCCGGTGTTCTATTTTACAATAGTTACAACGCCAACACCTACGGTTGCCATCCAACAAAACTCCGTGTGACCACCCAATATCATTTGTTCGTTCCTTAGGAGCCATAGAATGTTATCTCCTAAAATTAAGAAATTCAAAATATGAAATTATATTATTTCCCATTTACAACTAACAATGAACATAATTTTATTATTTACGTACCATGCAAGACTAAATTCAATATTTAATACATCTTCATATAATTTAGTTCAAAATAATATCATTATTTCTATAACATACAAATAAAGTTACTATTTATAATTAATACATATACAGTAAATTTAAAATTATTTATCGCTAATTAGATATTTAAAATTACATCTCTAATTAAATTACATGACACATATAAATTATAAACATCTCTAAATAATTTACATTGTACATATAAATTAACTTTAAAATTATTTATAAAATATTCAACACTAAATTTATATTTACATTAAATTAAATTACATTATGCAATTCAATTAACTAATATACATTATGCATTTAAAAATATTTTACATCTACAACTAATACTGATATTAATATCAATATTTCTACAACATGCAATACTAGATTTAATATTTAATATTATATTTATATTAAATCTAATATTTAAACACGAATTGAATAACACATCAAAAAATAAATTTATTTCTACAATATGAATTAAATATTATTTATATTAATTCTACAAAATAAATTAAATAATACATAATCAAAATGATATTTATACAACATAAATTAAACAAAAATTATCTTATTTATATAACATGAATTAAATAATACATTCATAATAATATTCAATAATATAATAAAATATTTTCCTACATTTTTTAATTAAAAAAACTAAAAAGAATTAAACAACCCCCCCCCCCCACCCTCCCCGCCTCTCACGGTGCAGACGGCCCCCCCCTCCCCATCTCACCCTCCTCCCTCACGGTGCAGACGGCCCCCCCTCCCCCCTCTCACGGTGCCTGGCCCGCGACGCCCGCAGACACCCCCCCTCCCCCTCCCCGACGCCCGCAGACGCCCCCCTCCCCCCTCCGACGGTGCCGCCCGCAAACGCCCGCCGCATGCCCCCCCTCCCCGACGCCCGCAGACGCCCCCCTCCGCCTGCAGACGCCCCCCTCCCCCCTCCGACGGTGCCGCCCGCAGACGCCCGCCGCACGCCCCCCCTCCCCCCTCCGTGCCCGCGACGCCCGCCGCCCGCAGACGCCCGCCGCATGCCCCCCCTCCCCCCTCCGCCGCCCGCCGCCCGCAGACGTCCCCCCTCCCCCCTCCGACGCCCGCAGAGGCCCCCCTCCCCCTCTCACGGTGTCCGCGACGGCCGCAGACGCCCACCCTCACCCTCCCCCACCGTCGCGGTGGCAGATCTACACGATCCTCAACCCCCCCACCCCCCTCCTCACCCTAAAACAAAAATTTAGGGCACCTACCTCTGATCGCCGGTCGTCGCTGCCGTTCGTCGCCGTCCGCCGCCGCTCTGCACCACCCACACCCGCCGGCCACCGCCTTCAAGCCGCTGCGGATGCCAGACCCGCCCACACCCCGGCCCGCTAAATGGGCGACCCGGCACGTACGGGCCGTCCCGCACGAACCACACCGGGCCCGCCTCGACCCGCTCCGGTATGCAGCGGGACACACGGGACCATGCGGTCCAGTGCGTCCCGGCCACGACCCACACCCCGTGCGACCCGGCGCCCGCCTGGGTCGGGTCGGGTCGTGCGGGTCGGTGCGGGTCGGGACGGGACGGCAAACCTTGCTCTATATAGGAGGCTGTAGAAACACGTTGGCCAGTGTTTCTTTGTTGATCATGCACGTTAAGAAGGCATTCATGATCTTTTATTTCCTATTTATACTGCTTTTCATGTATTGCAAGTAAAAGCTCCCCCAATCTCTCTCTCTCAAATGATGCATGCATGCCTTGCCCAGCTGAAGATCGATCGAAGGTGTACGAGCTCATATCTGCTGCACTATTTTCTTCTTCTGCTTCTGTGTTAGTTGTAGGGGGAATTAAGCAGGTGATGGCTCGGGGAGACAAGTCATGTGAGAGTCCGTGCGGCTCATGTGGTGGCTACGTACTGCTTCAGCGACTGTGCATGCAAGAGGGTGTGTGGTTATGAGGAAGGAGGGCACGGAGGCAATTGTGTGGGGAACATTTTGCACCGCAAATGGAAGTCCTATAAGGACTGTCCAGAGGTGCGGTGTGACACTCCTTGCATCTACTGCAAAAGCTTCTGCTTCAGCGACAGTCCATCTGACAGGTTTTGTCAGGATGAGCACCGCTATGGAGGGCACTGCTTGCGCCGGGAAGGCGTGGAACCGCAAGTTCAAGTGCTATACGAAATGCCCACGGACACTTATGCGACGTCGTCGTCGGCCCCATGCGCTCATTCTCCTTTACCCCGTCCGATGCATGGGTCTCTACAGCTAAACTACTTCTACTAGAATTGATCTGTAATGATGCTAGCTGCAAACTTTGATTCTGCAGCAAATTAATTTTACTGGCAAACAATAAACAATACCTCAAATGTCAAGAACAGCCTGATAAGTTCTCTTTTGTAACAAAGGGATCGATCCCGCCAATGTCAACAATCCTATTCATGCAATTATTTGATATTGGTAGCTATTGCATTGGTAATAATATTTTTTGAGCTTGTCGGATAATTATGATCTTGATTCTATCTTTCACTGGGATATATGATGTGCTTTCTCTTAGTGAGGATTTCCCCAAATATACCCGAGGAAGGTATATCTTGCCAATTCATTAGGGCGGTCAGCTCACCACGAGGCCCAACCCAGCAGGCCCACTACCTCGTGCGTCGGCCCAGCACACTGTGCACCAGCGGATGCCCGACACAAGCACCGTACCCACATGTGCGTCCCCATCAGCGGTCACGACATATGCTCCCGGCAGTGCATGAATGGCGGGAACGCACTTTTCCGGCAACAGTCAGGGAGGATGCCTCCCACATCACTCTCCCTGATAATTAAATCAGTCTCATGTCCCCTCCAATGAGCCCTGTTGCATTAATGGTCGGGGAGCCTACCGCATTAATGATGGAGTTGCCCCTCTGACGAAGAGACGGTGAGCCAGCGCCTATGCCTCTCTGTTTCGTCGGGCATGCGAGCTAGACAGCTCACATCTCTTCTGGCCATAACAACCTAACGATCAACTCCACAACGACAATATAATTAAATAGAGCCCTAGCTCGACACCCAGGGAGGGGTACGCAACCTAACTCTTTCAAACCTCCTCTCTCACTCATCCCGAGTGCTTATCTTCTCTCACTGTTGCTTGACTTGACCGTCGGAGAGTTGACCTCTAGGATAGCTCTCAAGACTCCTTCTGACTGTCCGTTTTTGGCTGCAGGTCCTCCTCCGATGAACACTATTTTTCCCCAAACCAAACAAATCTATAGAGGTGTTGATCGTGATTTGGGTGACAACTTGTCGACCGCTATCACTTCTTAGCACCGTCGGTTGGAAGGAAGGCACAAACCATAGCGCATGCAGGGCCGGCTACCACAACATCACCAACAAAAGGGGAACGATGGGCTCCTGCCAGGCATCCCAAGAGGCCCTTAGTGACCATCTCTCCGAAGGATCACACCGCCAAACCTCTGCTCACTCTGCGGGGGAGGAATTGGCCGATATGCGCTATCAGCTCTAGGCACTAATGGAGGCTTACCAGGGCCTCCTCGACCGACAGGTGGAGCAAATTTATGCCGCTGCGATCCCCCCACTAAGGAGTAGAGCCCTGTCGGTAGTCGAGGACCGACCACTCTCGGTCGCCTCTGCGACACGCACGCTGCGCCAACCTCGGTGCTCCCAGCGTCGCTAGCCGAGCCCCCTCCACTCTAACTCAGGGATGACCTAATGATTGCAACGTTACGACGACGTCGAGCACGAGGAATAAAAGTAATTGCTGCATATTGAACCGATGGATTAGTGCAAAAATATTTCGTCACTATATTACCGGAATAATTTTATTAATTAAAAACAGCACAAAAATGAGGGTCATAATCAAATAAACTCTCGAGAAGGTTATATGTGCAAACATCAATTCTTAATACACATTTTAAAAGATGTTTCTCATGTCTCAGCCATGACTTGGCGATGATTTGAAGAATATATTATGCGGTTAAAGAATTGGGATGTTACATTAATTTCAGTCCCTATAATCATAACATATATATTCCAAATATATCTATTCCCTCGTACAATTCTTCAATTATTCCTCCAAATCTAGTTTCATTCACAAATACATCCCTGGAGTAAACTTACCGATCCTGTGCTATTACGATGTGTTGAGTTATCTCTGGTTTACCATAAACTAGAGCCCCTTTAATGGTGAACTGCTGCGGGTTGAGGCCGCCAGCTTTGATGATAAGGAGACCTTGAAGATCAGACGCCCTCGCCAACGCATCCATGGTTCTCAATGGATTGGTTTTACCGGTCAAGTTGCAGGCTAACGTGCTTGATTATGTGCTTGATTAAGGCTCGTTGATATTGTTGGTAGCAAATTAACTTCTAGAACGGTAACAGATACCTAGATCGTTAACACCTCGAGGTTCAGGATTCAAACTCTGGTTCCCCCAATTCTTGGGGGAGTGCAGGTCCCTGATTTCTGGGCTTCCCATAGGACGACACATGTTGGTACTTTTCATATCCCGCTTCCCCTCCCGGTAAACTCCCTTGACAAAAAAAAAAATAATTTCTAGAGGGCGGTAGATTAGATAGGCGTGAATAATATAAGTAAATGCACTCAAACATATCACAAGAGACATGAAATTTTATACTAGTATAGACACCTTTTAGGATGGCAACCGTCTCACTGCACCGAGAAGAATCTATATCTATAACAAAGTCATAAATAAAGATAAAAAAATTATAGATAGATATTTTACCTACGACTCTCCCTACGCATCTGTCACATCGATAGTTTAATATAATTATCTATTCATACGGCTACATCAAATCATAGGTATAATACACAACTTACATACGACATTGGTCATAATTCAGTATAACTATCTATTCCTATGACCCTACCAAATCATAGATATGACACAGTAATATATAAAGCCACAAATCCAATCTATTGCTATGACTAACAGAATCGGGTGTTAGTGTCGTAGGTATAAATTCTCTTTGGTGTAATGTATACTATCTAGACACGAACTTACTATTTTCCCGAAAAAATACGCCAGTTGCATTTTACTCAGTTGATCTACTCATCAACCATTGTTGCCCGCAAACAACACTCACTACTTTTGATCAAATCTAGTAGCCAACAACAACTGATTTTTACTGAGGTGACCCGCTCATCACTCACTGTTGGGTTTTACTCAGGTAACCAACCAGCACGCCAACCACTAGTTTTGATCAGGTCTAGTAAATAACATTGCTAATAAGTTTTGTTTGGGTAGTCAGCGCATCAACTAGGATCCTTGTGAGCAGTATTTCACCAAAAATTCTCAGATCTTTTACCGCTCTCCGATAATATAAGACTCAATGAAGATACATCTTTTCATCAACAGTAAATATAATCTCCACAATTAATATGCAAATGTGGAGAAATAAAGTTCAAAGAAAAAGAGTACCACAGAAAGAAATGAAATTAAAGAATGTTGCACAGGCGCAGAATTAAGCAGCAGATCAAATTAAATACTGTTCAATCCTAAAATCAGAAAAACGGTGATTACGTAACTAGAAAATTTCGGCGTTTCACAACGAAATAAACAACACTTCGGTGACTTAATTAATTATCTTGACATTTTTGGAGTGAATCTTCAAGGTTAAATGGCATAGCCAAAACTATTAATAACCACATTACTGAAGGCCAGATTTGAAACGCCTCTTCGACTGACGTTTGCTTGCCACGTTTATCCAACACTTGGAACCACCGAAAGCTGCGCACGACCAACACTCCATCAGGATGTTATATAAACGTCACACCCATTCTTGATCCTGGAGTGTGCGTATGTGGGTGTGTGAGAGAGAGAGAGAGAGAGCAGTCTGGCCGGGCATCGGCATTTTGTGGATGATCATGCAGGTCAACAAGGGTGCACTCGTCACCTACTTCCTGCTCATGCTACTTGTTGTGTCTACTTGTAAGTACATGATCGAGCTCCCGCATCTCTCTCTCTCTCTCCCCCTCTCTCCGCAATGCGTATTCTTCTATATGTTTCTGATATTTTCTACGCTATGTAAATGTAAATCATGTGCCTCACACCCGATGAATGCATGCATATGGTTCTATCTGCCGTTGGTTCCTCTTATATATTCTTCTGTTGCATTACAGGTGAACAGCAGGTGGTGCCGAAGACCCAATGTGATGTTCCGTGCGGGAGGTGTAGGGGTCTCTGCCTTGATAGCAGCATGTGCTGGAACAGGTGCGTGAAGGAAGGAAAGAACGGTGGTCGCTGCGTGGGTTCCTGGTTCAAGTGGCGGTGCCTATGTATACACGACTGTCCTATGTGGACGGCGCCACTGCCCTCTCCTGATCAGAATCCATAGAGATCATGCGAAATCAATTAAGATCTCTCTCACAATGTCAGCAATCCATCATTAAGCATTACAGATACACAATTCTCTTCTACGATGTATGTGATTAGGGAGATCATCCGAGTGTCAACAATCTTAATTATATATATAGAGTGTAGTGGAAAAGTTCCTCCACTCAAATAAGACCCAATAAATGAAGCCCAGCCTAAATTCGTGGTCTGGCCCAATAGTCACTCAGCTCTCTCAACAGCCCTTCAGGGTCCAGTACGTGTTGTTATAACACCACACGAAAAACACGGCCCCTCTGCCAGGTGTGTGTGCGGGAGAAAAGCTGAGTCCCTTCGCCAGGTGTATCTGGGAGGAAGGCTCTACAGGGAAACGACACAACATTCCTCGACAAGCGGCTCTAGAGATACATATCAGTCTTAAGTTCATCACTGAGGGCCGTTGCCCGATCTCGGATCTATCAAATTTCAGCTCGACGTTGATCATTGAAATAAAAAAAAGAGGGGAAGAAAGAGTCCACCCAGCCCGAGTGAGTCCAAAATGACTCTCGTCTGATTCAGGGGGGTCTGAAATGGCCAAGAGTTCACCTAATTTGGATGGGCCCAAAATGACCGCCACCTGGTCCAGATGAATTTGAAATGGCCAAGGAGTCTACCTGATCCGGATAGGGCCAAAATGGCCCCCACCAAGGCCGGGTAGGTCTCAAATGACCCCACCATGTCCGGGTGGATTTGAAATAGCCAAGGAGTCCACTCGGACCGGGTGAAAATGGCCCCCACCAGGTCCGGGTGGATGTAAAATGGCCAAGGAGTCCACCCAGTCCGGATGGGTTCAAAACGACCCACACTTGGTCCGAGTGAGTTCAAAATGATCCACACCTGGTCCGAGTGAGTCTGAAATGTCCTCCACCTGGTCCGAGTGGGTCCAAAATGACCCCACTATCTCCGGGTGGGTCTCAAATAGTCAAGTAGTCCACTCGATCCAGGTAGGTCCAAAGTGACCCCCACCAACTTTGATGGGTCCAAAACGACACCCAGTTGATCCAGGTGGGCCTGAAACGGCAAAGGAGCCCACCTGGTCTGTGTGGGTGCAAAACGACCCCAACCCCATTCGGGTGGGTCTGAATGGCATGCATTCTGTCCGGGTTGGTCCAAAATGACCCCCACCAAGTCTGGATGGGTCTGATATGGCTAAGAAGTCTACCCAGTCCAGATGGGTCTAAAATGGCCAAGGAGTCCACCCAGTCCTACTGGGTAAAAAATGATCACCACCTAGCCGGTGCAGGTGGGTCTGAAATGGCCAAGGAGTTCACCCGGTCTCCGAGTGGGTCCAAAAAAATGACCCCCACCATGTCTAGGTGTAGACACTAAAAAAAGGGGGAGAAGAAAAGAGGAAGGGGGCAGCCCATACATAAATGGGCCAAACCACGTGAAAGGAGGCCCAATCGAAGCAAAAGGGCATGGGAAAGGGCATGTACACAAAACCAAGGAAAGGAGGGGTCAAAGAGAAAAGGAAAGACGAATTAAAAAAAGGGAAATAGAAGGAAAATATGTGACACTCTTCATCTTGTGTCACACTCCCTCCTCTCGTGTCTCCCCTCTCCTCCTTTGCACGGCTTTCTCCTGCGGTCACGACAGCTCCTCATCGGAAATATGTTGGCACCTCGCCTCGGACCCCATGGCGACCAGTAGAACGAGGGGAGCCTCGTATGAGTTTCCTCCACCCCCTAGGCACAGCCGTGTGAGCTCCGGCCGCCGTTGGGGTAGAGGAAATCCTCGTCCGGTGAGGTATCGTCCCCATCATCTCGCGAAGTCTTTCATGTCCGTTCGAGCCGTAGCTCTACAACGCCTAGCAACAGCACTATGATCTGGCGACGGCCACGGAAGCTGCAGAAGGATCTGGTGCCAGCCTCCGTCGAACGCCCTTTTGCCCCTATAAGAAGGAAGCCTCCAAAGACGTTGAAGTGGTTGGAAGAGGGATCTCCTGCGGAAGTCCTGAACAAAAAAATCCGATTGGGAGCACCTTCTCTGAGGTTCTTTTCTCCTTTGTTATTTTCTTTCACCTCTCAACTCCCCCTGTCCTACGTGTCTAGAGGTTAGGGAGAAGCGAAGTGGGAGACGAGAGTGTGGGAGGGTTGTTAGAGGGTGGGTATTTTCCCCATTTCACCTTTTTTTTCTCTCTTTTTGTTTCGTCTCCCAGATGTAATTCGTTTACGTTTGATAAGGAATGGAAATTTGGAGCCTTGGCCTCCAATGTGTTCGCTTAGACATGATGTCCAATTGCTTCACTGTACGTGCATATAAGTGTTATATATGTATATAGGTGTGGCTGTCTCTTTTATATTTCTTCATTCTGCTCTTTCTGCCTCGGAGTTTCCTTTTAACATGATGCCCAATTCTCCTCATCATCACGCATGCATGAATATGATATATGTATATATATATTTGTGTTGCTTCTGATCGGCCTCTTCTCTGTCCTATCTGTCCACGGGTTCTTTGATGAGCACGATGCCTGCCTTCGTAGTGTGGATATATATATATATGTGTGTGTGTGTGTGTGCGCGCATATGTATAAGTATGCTGCTCGACTGTCCCTTATGTTTGCTTTGGATCTGCCCGTTGCTTCAATAAGCGCAGGCATAAGCATGGTACAGTTATGGACTTTATGCTCCATCTAGCCCCACTCTCTCTGAAGTTATCTCTACGCTTTCTCAAAGCTCTCATATCACCCCAAGGATCTGCTTCTCCATAGCATGTTCCCTGGTGGCTGTCTCATCCGAGGGATAGATAATAATGGCCTTGGAGCCAGCAACGATTGACTGTACATGGTGCACGATGCAACTAAGGAAATAGAAATTATCCCTGGATTGGTTGAGATCCCTCTTATAGGCTAGCCCTCGAGGTATTCTCCCTATCCGATTTGGGACTTAGAGCCGTCATTCTTGACTTGCTTTGTTTCGGGGCCATCCCGATAGATGTGCTCCTATTTTCCCCCTTAAAGTCCGGGTACGAGGGAGATGTTACCGGATTTTTGCCAGGTGATTCGAGAAACACACGTATTGAACTAAGGATTGATAACTGATAATCGACAGGAAGGGTAGGTGGGCAGACGGCCGGGCCAGATAATCCATGGTGAACTGAAAAACTCAAGAGATGCGGCAGTCCAAGCATAGTTCTAAAAACTGCCGAGGGTGGAATGAGCATGACAGGAACAAACTTGCAGATTTCAAATTTTTTTTGGCATAAGTCTGAACCTATATATATATCAAGAGGAGTGCTAAGCCCAAAGCGGATGAGGAAGCTAACTGCTAATCTGGAGTTTAAAACCCCCAATCCATAACTGAAATTGAGGTATAAACCGAATGGATGGTTTGCTGGTTGCATTCCTGAACTGCTGAAATCAAATTGGGCAAATGATTGGCGGCTAAGTATGAAGTTTAAAAATCTCAAAATAAAATTGAATTCCCTGTTTCAAATCAGCATCTTTGCACGAATAATGCATAATCATGCATGGGTAGTGGGGGAAGAAACGAGTGATGAACCAATCAGAAAGAAGATCTTTGCATGGCTAATACCCAGGTAAAAAATTCAGGAAGAGAACTAAAATGTTCGCAACAAGAGACACATATGAAGAAAGAGTGCTCCACCAATAAAACAATTAAACCAAAAGATCATAATCCTCATACGTGGGTAAGGTATGCATCTCCGTATTGACCATGATGCAAATGAGGTTTATACAAGCATGGTAATTGCATTTGCATTGATTTCCCAATAGGATTCGTACTGCTCTCTCATGTAAGCAACCGTACAATTTTTTTAAATAAAATTTGAATTTGGCTTGCTATCTGGGCGGCCGACTGCTCAGGGGTCGGTCGACCCTGGGAGTCGAACCCCTGCAACCTGACCTCCAACTTACAGCAGCCTAGCCCCTAAAAAAAAAAAAAAACAAAACAAAACACAAAAGAGAGGGAAGAAAGGTATCATGGCCCATCCATGGAACCATTTACCCATCTGTGATCACAAGATGAAATCATCATAGATGCAGGATACTTTATGTAGTCAGAGAGAAATTTTCATGACTGTTATAACCAGAAATTGCGCTGGAAATCCCTGGCTGAAGAAAGCACAAAGTAACATATCTCGAACAATGATCATCACATGGCAACATTCAGATTCATCTGAATAGAAAAGTTAATGCGCATCAATCCAGCAGCCCAACTCATGCACGGCAGCGGTTGTGCGGCCCAAAGCATGCACTGCAGACTGCACTGCACCAGCCGTCCAAGATGTGAAACCACCGTCGTGATATGGGTACATCCCCAACCGCGCGAGACTTCCTTCTCATATATCCATCATCTTGTTGTACAATTATCTAATTATGGTATTGTAACTTGTACACTGTACACGTCCTGGAAGAGACTGGCAGTGAAAAAGATTAGCCAGCCTCCCTTCCTACGTTCATTTTTTAATTGTGCCAACTTATAATGCACAACTCACGTTCATCGATTCGTCGGGATAGCGAAGAGCCATCAATGCGACATTATTAAGTCATGCAGCAATCACTCACCGAGGCTTTCTCGTGTGCCCCACTGCTCTTCATTCGGGGGTGCGACTTAATTTAGTCCAATTCCATTATTTTTTCTTTTTCTTTTTCTTTTTTTTGAAAAACCATATGAATATTATAACGACTTCGGTCTAAATTGGACAAAGAGACAAAAAAGAGAATTTTGTTCTCCGACCCTCAAAGCCCTTGCTACGTACATTGGTACGCATTCAAGCAAAATTATGCGTTCTTGGGAATATATCTACACACATTGTTTCTAACCTGAAATCGAGGCAAGTATCTAAAACAGAAGCAATTCTAAAAAAAGTGACCGAAGGAAATAAATCCAAACAATTAAGCACCAGAGAATCGTTCGCTTGACCACCTTAATGGGATTCTAAATTTAATTTCTCAACTTAAACCCTTTCCAATTAATCACACAGTTTGCCGAAATCAATGATTAATCCTTCAAGGTACCACCTTTCCAATTAATCACACAGTTTGCCGAAATCAATGATTAATCCTTCAAGGTACCACGTCAACTTAGCCTCTCTCTCTCTCTCTCTCTCTCTCTCTCTCTCTATATATATATATATATATATATATATATATATATATTTTGTATACAAGACCTGCAATATCTGCTCAATATATCGACACTTTATCTTTATACTCTCTACGCATCTGTGTCGTCGGTAAAAATTATGTAGATAAAGTTTTACCTACGCTATCAACACTTTATCTACGACTCTCTCTACGCATCTGTGTCGTCGGTAAAAATTATGTAGATAAAGTTTTACCTACGCAACAAAAAATCATAAGAATATGAATATTAACAGCTATGGTTTCAATCGTGTAGGTAATTATCTTTTTGACATTATTCGCGAGCCAAATTCCTAAGAAAATACGATCCCAAACCCGCGGGTACATGATCCAAAGTCTATTAATATTACATAGATGGAGTGAAAAAGAGGGGCGAGATATCACAAAGGGGTGAGCAAATAGGGTTTAGAGTGACTTGGGTTGGATAACATAAAGAGAAGAAAAGAACCCTACTTTTTGTGGAGATGTGCGGGACTATTTGCTCCATTGGTGTCAAAAATCCTTACACTTATTCCTACCATATTCTTAAACCTAGGTATGAAATATAACTTACCTAAGACATTGACGGTAGATAATATATAAAGATAAAAAATCATAGGTAACATTCACTTTACGGATGATTACTCTATTTCAATAGTATGACCTATTATTACAACACTACTAAATGATAGGTACGTGACATCGCGTACTTACGACTCTAACTGTAGGTAATTCAGTACAATTATCTATTCTTACGACACTACCGAACCGTAGGTACGTGACATCACGTACTTATGACTTTAACCGAAGGTAGTTTAGTATAGTATTCTATTCCTATGGCTATACCAAACCGTAGATATAATACACAACTTACCTACGACATTGGTCATAGGTAGTTCAGTATAACTATCTATTCCTATGACTCTACCCAATCATAGGTATGATACAGTAATATATAAACCCACAATTCCAATCTATTGCTATGACTAACAGAACGGGGGCTAAGTGTCGTAGGTATAAGATCTCTTTAGTGTAATGTCTACTATCCAGACACGAACTTACTATTTTTCCGAAAAAATACGCCACTTGCATTTTACTCAGTTGGACCTACTCATCAACCATTGTTGCCCGCTAGCAACACTCATTACTTTTGATCAAATCTAGTAGCCAGTAACAACTGATTTTTACTGAGGTGACCCGCTCATCAACCACTGTTGGGTTTTACTCAGGTAACCAACCAGCACACCAACCACTAGTTTTGATCAGGTCTAGTAACTAACATTGCTAATAAGTTTTGTTTAGGTAGTCAGCGCATCAACTAGGATCCTTGTGAGCAGTATGTCACCAAAAACTCTTAGATCTTTTAGGACCTGTTTGTTTGAAGAATAAGGTCGGATATCATCCTAATTGATTTGGGTGCGTAGAAAAAGCATTCTAACTTGATTAGAATATATGGACCGTAGGGTGAGATAAAATGTTCTAAGAAAATGACAGAATAAAAGGTTAAGAATTTTCACATTTCTCGAGAAAATATCTTAAGTTACTATATCTCCCTATCAAAATAAAATGATCTATTTTTTAAATATTTATCTACAGTTAAACTAATCCTCTTAATCTAATCTACAAACAAGCAGTTCTCGTCCGGCAATCTTATATGGTATGCCATCTGTGAGTATGGGGAAAAGAAGAAGCGTCTGACATTTATTGGGTTAGCCAAACTTACCCTTATTGCTCTCCGATAATATAAGACTCAATGAAGATACATCTTTTCATCCACAGTAAATATAATCTCCACAATTAATATGCAAATGTGGAGAAATAAAGTTCAAAGAAAAAGAGTACCACAGAAAGAAATGAAATTAAAGAATATTCCACAGGCGCAGAATTAAATTAAATACTCTTCAATCCTAAAATCACAAAAAACGGTGATTGCATAACTAGAAAATTTCTGTGATTCACAGTACTGATGCCCAGATTTGAAACGCCTTTCTGACTGATGTTTGCTTGCCACGTTTATCCATCAGGATGGGAAACACCGAAAGCTGCGCATGACCAACACTCCATCAGGATGTTATATAAACGTCACACCCATTCTTGATCCTGCAGAGTGTGTGCGTGCGAGCGAGCGAGCGAGAGAGAGCAGTCTTGCAGGGCACCGACATTTTGTGGATGATCATGCAGGTCAACCAGGGTGCACTCGTCACCTACTTCCTGCTCATGCTACTTGTTGTGTCTACTTGTAAGTACATGATCGAGCTCCCGCATCTCTCTCTCTCTCTCTCTCCGCAATGCGTATTCTTCTATATGTTTCTGATATTTTCTACGCTACGTAAATGTAAATCATGTGCCTCACACCCGATGAATGCATGCATATGGTTCTATCTGCCGTGGGTTCCTCTTATATATTCTTTTGTTGCATTACAGGTGAACAACAGGTGGTGCCGAAGACCCAATGTGATGTTCCGTGCGGGAGGTGTAGGGGTCTCTGCCTTGATAGCAGCATGTGCTGGAACAAGTGCCTGAAGGAAGGAAAGAACGGTGGTCACTGCGTGGGTTCTTGGTTCAAGTTGAGGTGCATGTGTGTACACGACTGTCCTATATGGACGGCGCCACTGCCCTCTCCTGATCAGAATCCATAGAGATCATGCAAAATGAATTAAGATCTCTCTCGCAATGTCAGCGATCCATCATTAAGCATTACAGATACACAATTATCTTCTATGATGCAGTGGCGGAGCTAGAAATATTTGAAAGAGGGGTAAAATATAATTAATATAATAAAAATTATTTATTTTCATTCAAACAGAAGATATTTTACAAGTGAGTTGTCAACGTCGGATCTTCATATTCTGAAAACGTTATATTATTGTCTCATTGACAATACTCTTGAATGTCTCCTTCTCAATATATGTCACAAAATTATCATTCATCCATTGATCACCACAAAAATTACTTCAGCTTCAAAATCAGGTGCAGTGCTTACGACGAGTGGGAGCTGGCTTTGTATTATATACTCGAGGTAATGAATCACAAATAGGAATAACTGAGAGGGAGAACCAGGTTAAGCTACTGAGACATGCAAAATCCCCGTGATTGAAAATACACGAAACAAGAATTAAAAAGAAAGACAAAATCAAAGTCCTAAATGAAATATATTCCCCAGGTAAAACCCTACGATTCTAGCAAAAGTTACCAAATAGATAACAGGAGAACTGAGCAAGGGAGAAAACTCACCGTATTGACATAGAAACTCGTTAGAGTGGAGTGGGGTGGGGGGGGGGGGGCAGACGTGCGGATCAGAGAGACCTTCTACAAGCTTGCAAATCAACTCTGTGCACAGCCTGATAGCATTTTTTTATTTATACTCAACCATCAAAAAATAACCCTACATAGCTACAGACAAAGTTTCTCAGCCGACAACCACAATATCTTTTTACGGTTCTACTGTGCTGCTTTTATCCTCTTTGCCTCTTTTAGGTTTCTATTTTACAAAAGAAAATCTCTATCGTCGATTTACGGTTAAACAACCAACCAATGAATGTGGGTGATAAATACCTATCATCAGTAGATCTTTTAACTTAATCATAAAACCTAGACCCAATAGGGGTGGGGGGAAAATGGAGAGAGAGAGAGAGAGAGAGAGAGAGAGAGAGAGAGAGAGAGAGAGAGAGAGAGAGAGAGAGAGAGAGGAATTTACCAAGTCAAGGGGGGGCAATTGCCCCCCTGGCTCCGCCACTGCTATGATGTATGTGATTAGGGAGATCATCCGAGTGTCAACAATCTTAATTATATATATAGTGTAGTGGGAAATTTCCTCCACTCAAATAAAACCCAATAAATGAAGCCCAACCCAAATTCATGGTCTCGCCCAATAGTCACTCAGCTCTCTCAACAGCCCTTCAGGGTCCAGTACGTGTTGTTATAGCACCACGAAAAACATGGCCCCTCTGCCATGTGTGTGTGCGGGAGAAAAGCAAAGTCCCTTCGCCAGGTGTATCCGGGAGGAAGGCTCTACAGGGAAACGACACAAAAATCCTCGACAAGCGGCGCTAGAGACACATATTGAGTCTTAGGTTGATTACTGAGGGTCGTCGCCCGATCTCTGGTCTATCAAGTTTTAGCTTGACGTTGAACACCGAAAAAAAAGTGGGGGAGGATTCCACCTAGCTCGAGTGGATCCAAAATGACTCCCACCTAGTTCAGGTGGGTCTAAAATGGCCAAAGAGTTCACCTAATCTGGATGGGTCCAAAATGACCGCCACCTGGTCCAGATGGATTTGAAATGGCCAAGGAGTCCACCTCGTCCGGGTAGGTCCAAAATGACCCCCACCATGGCTGGGGAAGTCTCAAATGACCCCACCATGTCTGGGTGGATTAATTTGAAATAGCCAAGGAGTCCACTCGGACTGGGTGAATATGGCCCCCACCTGGTCCAGGTGGGTTCAAATTGATCCACACCTACTCCGAGTGGGTCTGAAATGTCCTCCACTCGGTCCGAGTGGGTCCAAAATGACCCCACCATGTCCGGGTGGGTCTCAAATAGTCAAGTAATCCACTCAGTCTGGGTGGGTCCAAAGTGACCCCCACCAAGTCCGATGGGTCCAAAACGACACCCACTCGGTCCAGGTGGGTCTGAAATGGCAAAGGATCCCACCTAGTCTGTGTGGAAAAGGACCCCAACCTCATCCAGGTGGGTCTGAAATGGCTTGCATCCGGTCAAGGTGGGTCCAAAATGACCCCCACCACGTCTGGGTGGGTATGATATGGCTAAGGAGTCCACCCAGTCCGGGTGGGTCTGAAATGGCCAAGAAGTCCACCCAATCCTATTGGGCCAAAAATGACCCCCACCTAGCCGGTGCAGGTGGGTCTGAAATGGCCAAGGAGTCTACCCGGTCTCTGAGTTGGTCCAAAATGACCCCCACCAAGTCCAGGTGGGTTTGAAATGGCCCCCACCCGGTCCGGGTGGATCCAAAATGACCCCACCATGTCAAGATGGGTCCAAAATGACCCCCACTTGGTCCAGGTACGTGGGTCTGAAATGATCCCCACCCAGTCCGCATGGGTCTGAAATAGCCAAGAAGTCCACTCGGTCCGGGTGGGTCCAAAATGACCCCCACCAGGTGAGGGTGGTTCCAAATTGATCCCCACATAGTCCAAGTGGGTCTGAAATGACCCCCGCCTGGTCCGAGTGGGCCGAAAATGACCCTAACTAGGTTTAGGTGGGTCTAAAATGGCCAAGGAGTCCACCCAGTCCAGGTATGGTCTGACATGACCCCCGCAAGCTCCGGGTGCTTCCAAAATGACCTCCACCTGGTCATGATGGGTCTAAAATGGTGAAAGAGTCCACCCGGTCAGGATGGGTTCAAAACGACCCCCACCCGATCTAGATGGGTCTGAAATGGGTCCCACTAGGTTCGAGTGAGTTCAAAATAATCCCCATCAACTGCAGGTGGGACTGAAATGGCCAAGGAGTTCACCTAGTCTGAGTGGATCCAAAATGACCTCCACCCAGTCCAGGTGGGTCTGAATAGGACAAGGAGTTCACTCAGTCCGGGTGGGTCCAAAACGACCCCCACTCTGTCCAGGTGTCTCTGAAATGTCCAAGGAGTCCACCCGATTTGGGTGGGCCTTAAATGACCCCCACTCAGTCCAAGGGGTCCAAAAGGACCCCCACTCGATCCGGGTGGGTCTGAAATGTCCAAGGATTCAACCTGGTTCCGGTGGGTCCAAAATGACCCCCACCGGGTTCGGGTGGGACTGAAATGGCCAAGGAGTACACTTGGTTCGGATGGGTGGAAACAACCCCGACCCATGTGTTTGTGGGGATTTTGTTTATTATTATTTTGTTTGGGTCGATCAACTAATTAGTTAATCAATAACCAATCGATTAGTTGACCGCACAGGCGTGCCAGTCACATGAGTGACAGATTTATTGCGCGCTCATTCTGACCCGTGTCGGGCGAAAGTGAGATTCAGGTCGGGACCAGTAGTCCGTTATACCATAAAGGCTATGATGTTAATTACATCTCCCATAAGGGAGAAAACCTTTGATTATTTACCGAGATAGTGGGCCGTCCGAGGTCGAAATAAGATGCAAAAGGATGCATATGATGAGGTCAAATGAAATGCTTTTATCTATCATGCAAAAGAGGCATGGTCTATTGAGTTGGAAATCCTCGATACGTGGCGGAGGACACAGGTCTGAAGACCACCATCGCGCATAGTAAAGTCTTCCGGTCGGGCGTAACCCGGCCTTCCATTAGTGCCATTTGACATACTGAGGGTCCATGCAAGCATGCATGCATTAACATGGCACTCATGATTATACTAAAGCATGATAACATAATCATGAAGATAGACAATGATTAATCAGGTTTTTTAATCTCCATCGAGGGAGACGAAAATCATCCCGAAGATGAGTGGAGAATTAAAACGGCGCGAAGGAAGGAATATAGACCAAAATCAACATGGAGTAGCGTAGGTAAACTCTTCAACGGCGCGGTGAACCGTAGGTAAACGGGTTAAACGGCGCGGCCATGGGTAGATGGTTTACCCGGCACGACTGGCTTGGGGCGCGCCGGATTAGGGCGCACCGGGTAGAGGCCATTGAAAAGATTTTGATTTTGAGTCTAAGGTTAAATCGGCGCGGGGGGTACCGCGCCGTATTAGGGCGTGCCGGATTAAGGCCACGCCAGTTAAGTTGATTTTTTGAGATATTTTTGAGTCTATTTGGTTTATTAAGATGTTCTTGAGGATTTTGGATTTGATTGTGTTAATTTTTTATTGAAATGGAGCCCCGGGCTCTCCAGAAGCAGAGTCATAAGCTCGTGTGAGGTTCGTACTCAAGCACGGAGGTTCATTGTTTAAGAAAGCATGTTTTATTAAGTCCAAATCACGAAGGTAACTGATTAGTTAAAACATGGTGGAAATTGGGCAGCATCTCCCCATCTCCGGAGGATTGCGGGGGAGAAGCGGGGACATACTCACGTAGTGGAGCAAACCACTAAAGAGCCGGGCGGCACAACGACAGCTAGCGGACCCCAAACGGATAAGAAACCCCGAGGACTAGCCTACGAGGGGTATACCACTCTTCCGTGGGTTAAAACGTGATCATATGAGATGACCAATAAGGGAAGGAAAATCCCAAGGGCTAGCCTACGAGGGGCGCACGACCCATGGTCAAATCACGATCTAAAGGGACGACCGATAGGGAAGGAAATCTTGAGGGCTAGCCTACGAGAGGCACACGACCCGTGACCACCACTAATTCTCTTGAGGGCAGTGGGTTTGATATTGGGTTATGAACCCTATTGTTGTTCACCATCCGGTGGCCTGCAGAGATGCACGTCATTGAAGGACATGCCCCTTTAGGCTTAGTGGTGGTCTGAAAACATCAATGGGGAATGTTCCCCCTCCCCGGTCAGTGAATTCCTCGAGAAACACTCACATACAATGCATATACATAACACACTCGGCCAAGAGACTGACTATGGTTAATTGCATCTAATAGGGAAGGGTAGATGATTAGCATGTTAGCAGAGGGGTGAGCGGGTCAATATGTAGACGGAGATTATAAGGGGCAAATCCTCGAACACCCAGTAGGTGGCATATGGGAAAATGGTCATACCAGAAGACCCTGCGCCCAAGTTATAGTGTAGCACCCCGGTGTATTATGAAATAAAATAAAAGGAATTTATAAATTTATTTATGGAAATTACGACATGTCAAATTTTTAAATAATTTATAAAAATCTGGAAAAATTATAATCGAATGGAGAATAGAACAATTAGATAATTTGCCTTCTACGGTCAACCCAAAATAAAATTCTAAGTAAGCCGAATAGAGGGTTTTAGGCCCAAATCCACGTTTTACCCTATCGGACCTTAAATCGCCAAATTAGGGCCCAATTCTTGATCATTTATGCCTAAACCAGACCCAAATGGATGGTCTTGATATACCGAGTGTTTCCCATCTGTTTCTCCCCCGAAACCCTAGCCATAGTAGGAATATTTGGAGGCGAAAGGCGGCGCGGACTCGGTCAAGCGCGAATCGCGCGCTCCCACGGAGGAAGGACTCTATCCTCCCTAATCGACCCTTCTAGACTCAATTGACCCTATATAATCAAACCCTAGTCGACCTAGAAAATATTGGATGATGTGGCAGCCGACGAGGAGCGTTGACGAAGGCGTATTCTGGAGATCCTTGGAGGTGTTTCCCTAGCACGGCCGGCGACCTAGTCCCCCTTCTTCCTTCATCTAAGGTAGGTTCTAGCAGACCAAACCCTAAGTATCAATTATGGCTAGATTCGTCTTTCAGTCCTCTTTCTAATGATCTAAAAAGCCCTAAAATCGATGTAGTATCCTGCGAGAATTTTAAGTTTTAGTGGAAGCATGTCAGATTTAGGGTTTTCCTTCTTCTACCTAGATTAAAGTAGGGATTTGTAGGCATTAACATTAAATTGATCTTGCCATGATATGCATCTTCTTATTCTTGTTCCATTGCTGGCTTATTGCCTAACTTTCATACTCTGTGTGGTGAATATTGCTCATTGTTCACCAACCCTAGACGAGCTCGCCAGAGTCGGGCATGGCGACCTTAGCGCGGTCCAACAAGAACCACTCTTCCTAGAATGGCCCCTCGATAGACCGTTCCGTATATAGGGACGGCTGGTTTTTGACCGTTCAATGGTTTTGTGCTTCGAAATCTTTCATGAACAGGACGCCCAACGCCTGACCGTTCCGTCAGACGGCGGGCATGTCCAGATCGTCCAAGGACCCCCGCGGCCCCTCGATAAGC
Organism: Amorphophallus konjac; assembly: GCA_022559845.1. Taxonomy (NCBI): domain Eukaryota; kingdom Viridiplantae; phylum Streptophyta; class Magnoliopsida; order Alismatales; family Araceae; genus Amorphophallus; species Amorphophallus konjac. The sequence goes on along the minus strand of JAHNEJ010003073.1, from coordinate 131,272 downwards.
CGCTCAGGCCCTGTCTGACCTTCGGGCCAGGATGACCTACACGACCTATCGATCGACCGTTGAGGCTCGTTAAGCGGATCCAGATAGACCGTTCTGTCACGCAGAATTGGTTAATTTTGTTTTAAGCATGCTTAGTTCTTGTTAATTAAGACCGATAATGTAATATCCCGGACCCTTCGGATCCTTCTTTTTAGATCCCAGACCTATTTTTTCAGAGAGTCCGACTCCGTTGTGTCCGAAATTATGTTTCGGGCATCTTTCGTGTTCGGATCCGTATGATTCGGATCAGTTTCGGAGATCCCGGAATGTGTTCCGTGGCTTTTTCCATGTGTTTTCCGATTCCCGTGTGTGTGTTTCGGCAAGACCTACGGAACCCCATAGCGGGTGAACTGGGTCGTTCACCTAGGCGCGAGTGGAACCACGTCGATCAGTGCGTTCCAATGATCGCGGCAGTATGTTTTTCTATTTTTTCATATTTTTTGAAAAATCTGGATTTTCTTTAAATCCCTAAGCCTTTTTCCTTTTTCTTTCTCCTTTCTCTTTCTTCTTCCTCCTTCTCTTTTCTTCTCGTTGGAGAACCGACGCCCCCTCTTTCTCTCTCCTCTTCCAGCGACGACGCGGCGTGCCCCTCCGACTGCAGACGGCAGTGGGCGACGGCGTGGTGACGACGGCGGTGGCGAGGTGATCACGATGGCGTGCGTGGCTCGTGGGAAGCCCGAGGAAGAACAAACCGTTTTTGAAGATCGAAGGTGATCTAGGCATTTTTGGGCCTCTTTGAGGTAGGGGGACGCATTCCCATGCTCATCCCTTTCCTTCCCGTGATTTCTAGGCCGAGGAGAGCTAAGAGGGGTGTGATTTCATGCCAGGATGGGAAAACTCCATGTTTGAGGGGTGAGCCGGATTTCATCGATTTAATGCGTTTCTAGCTAGATTTTTGGGGTTTCTAGCTTGCTGGGAGTTAAGGGATTGATTTCCCTTTTGTTTTACCTTCACCAGGGGGTGAATGGGCGCGGTTTTTAGTTTTTCCGAGCTTACTCTGCGAACTGGGCTCTGCTCGTTATCGTGCCATGGCTCAGGGGCACGATCTTGAGATCGCGCTGCCCTTGGACGCCGTGTTCATCAAAGAAGATGAGCAGTGGCCGTCGGCCTGTCAGTAGGGAACGCGCTTGCCCGACCAGGCGTGACTTGTGAACGCGCTAGGCTCCCCCAGCGCGTTCTTGGTCTGTCGTGCTAGGGACCCATAGCACGTTAATGATTAACGCGCTATGTATCCCGAGCGCGTTCTCCCTTGATCGCGCTAGGCAGAGGGAGCGTGTTCATGAACACGCTCCTGGCCTGTAGCCCGTTAAGGCCCTGTTTCGCGCATCTTTTTCTTCCCCTTTCATTTTGCCTTTTCGTTCGCGTATCGATCAACCAATTAACTAACTTGTAGTCAACTGACTGATTGACGACGCGGGCGTGCCAGTCACATGAGTGACGATTTTATTGTGCGCTCATTCTGACCCGTGTAGGGCGAATGTGAGGTTCGGTCGGGACCAGCAGTCCGCTATACCATAAAGGTTATGACGTTAATTACATCCCCCACGAGGAGGGAACACCTTTGATTAATTGCCGAGATAGCGGGCTGTCGAAGCCGGATTGAAAAGAGCTACATGATGATCACGACGAAGGCATGCCGGATGTATATGTTTATGGAATTATGGATCCTCGGTACATGGCGGAGGACGTGGGTCCGAAGACCGCCGTCGCGCATAGCGAAAACTTCCGACCAGACATAATCCGGCTTTCTGTCGACGCCATTTAATATACCCGGGGATCTATGCATGCATGCACACAAGACATTCATGATTACATTTGAACATGAAGATAGCGTTATGAAGACGGTGACGATCACCCGCACTTAATACCCCTCGTCGAGAGGAGGAAGAGCAACACAAGTATGCTAGTGAAAGCGAAATGCTAACGGATTATGATGGTGAGTATGATGATGACATGACTCGGGCTCGCTTGACCCTTCTTTATTCAATTCGATGCGTGCTACGGCTTGTCGACATTGCCCCCGAGGGGCGAGGCTTCAAAACCGGCGTGGCTATGCAAGAAACACTTATACGGCGCGATAAAATGTAGGCATAGTGGTTAATACGGCGCGATAAAGCGTAGGCATAGTGGTTAATACGGCGCGGTATTCATGCTTTTGAGAGGGCGCGCAAGAGGGTTGGGGCGCGCCGGTTTAGGGCACGCCGGAAAGCCGCAAGAAAAAAATTTTAGAAAATGAGTGTGGGGTTAATCCGGCGCGGGGGGGTACCGCGCCGGTTTAGGGCGCGCCGGTTAAGACCGCGCCGTATTAAACATGTTTTGTTGAGTTATGAACCCTTTTAAGTTTATTGGACTTCAAGGGACCCTTTCTTGAGTTGTTGGGCCAGATGATTATTCGATTGGAGTCCACGGCCCTCTGGAGATGAGGGGGGAGGTCAGTGCGAGGTTCATACTCGAGCACCGAGATGATTGAGTCCAGAATGATCATTTCATTAGAGCTTATTTATTCTTAATCTGTCCAAAATCGGACAGCATCTCCCCTAGACCTGAAGAGTTGCAGGGGAGAAGCGGGGTCATGTTCACTTGTGGAACAAGCCCCTAAACCGCCGGTGTACACGGAGGCACCCAGCAAACCCCATCGGATAGGATACCCCAAGGACTAGCCTACGAGGGGCACCAAGGCTCCGCAAGGGGAAGGATAGAGAGACGAGGTCATTGATGATGGGAGCATCACCCCGAGGGCTAGCCTGCGAGGGGTGGACAGCCCACAGCTCATGACTCATCCCATAGAGGGAATGACCACCAAGAGGGTTAAGCTCCGAGGGCTGGCCTACGAGGAGCACACATCTCTTGGCCTCGATTGGGTCTCGGATTGTCGAGGCGAAGCCTGTTAGGCTAGGACCCCTGTTGCTATCTGCTATGGCCTTGGGGAAACCTTCACCATGGGGGAGTAAAGTTCCTGATCGCCCAGCAGCTATGCGAAGTAGCAGGGAATGTCCCCCTCCCCGGACGATTAAGACGAAACAAAGGAGCCTCGGAACAGTTCACATGACTATAATGCGGAGGGGTGATCAATTCACAGGCGAGACGAGCCAAACATAGGGGCATATGCTCGAACAGTTACGGCGCAATGTCAAGCCGATGCATCTTGCAACCCCGAGTACGATTCCCACCTTGCGAGCCACAGGGCAATAGGAAGAGAGGAATCGAGGGGAGCTAGTCCTTGACAACACGGTAGAAAGAAGCATACACAGAAGCGCAGCTCTGTCCACGGAGGGCATGCGGGGGCCCTTAAATCATACACGAGCACGGTCAAAAAAAAGAGGGGAAAGAACCCCGGGGAGGGGGTGTTTCTGTAGCCCACGGTGCTTTGGGGCATGATCGAGGCTTCAGGGAAACCGGGACTGGAGAAAACGCACGGAGGACCCTGAACATACCCATCGCCGTAGATAGGGGAGGAGACAGAAGTTTAGAATCAATCATTCGACCTGTTGGTCCAGATATTCAAATATGCATTGCCACCCCAGAAACAGGAATGGGCTACTCATTTACACGCTACGAATCCGGCGCCGGCATCATTGCTCAGTCGCCGTTCATCATTTTGCAGGGGGAAAAATGCAATAAAAAGAAGAGATCACAGAGGAGGGGAGGGGTCGGCTCATATCATTGCCATCCCTCCCCTCTCTGCTTACAGTTGGTGGACGGAGACTCCGAAAGAGAAAAAGAATCCACGAAAAAGCAAATAAGATAGACGTCGGCGCCCACCTGTTCTCAAAACAGAGTATCGGAAATTTCTCCTTCTTCGGCTCCGGAGGACCTCAATCAGAACAGAGGAAGACCGCCATTGAAGGACGCTCGGGTGGAAACTTCTCTTCCCAGGAAGCTCTCTCTCCCTTCCGAAGGCCTCTCTCGAAAGACCCTCCTCTTACCCTTTTTTTTTTCTCTCCTCTCAGGTCTCGATCTGTCTCCCTTTTTCTTCTGTGCCCCTCTTCAGCCTCTCGCTTTTCAATCGAACCTCGCCCATATATATAACAGGTTGGAGGCTCTTCATCCGGCCTGAGCTTTTGGCGCGCCGAGAGGAGTCTTCGTGAGCTTATCGCGCCGGTTTAAAGCGCCATCAGATAGGGTAGCTTGCGCGCCGGGATGAGGGCAGAAGGCAAAGGGGGACGCGCCGGGATAAGGGCTGAAGGTAGGGGGCGCGCCTGTTTAAGGGTACGAAGGTAAAGGGGCACGCCGGGATAAGGGGCATTGATTGAGGGGCGCGCCGGTTTAAGGCACGCCGGGCTAATGCTTCTCATGCGCCTCGAGCCCGTCGATGAGTCCGGGGATGATTCCGGGAATCACCGTGAACATTAATATTGCCAATGCTTCTCGAAACTTCGACGAGGTGTCTTGTAGGAGCTCCCAGGTTGACTTACGGCCCTCCTTGAGACTCCCGATAGCTTTGATTTGACCATGCGGGCTTTCCACTGACACGTCCTTTGGCTCCACGCTCCCTGCTGTTGGCTCGGTCTGGCTCGTGCCCGAAGCTCCTTAGGAGGTGATGTAACACCAAGGATAGTTCCGCTTGAACTGGGCGATCATTTAGCCACTAACGGGCCTATCTTGCCGGGAAGCCGTACCCGCGTCGGGTGATCGGGATCTTCTGCCATCAGAGCTTTCGGCCCTCCGCCTCGGGGAACCAGGGGGAAACTCCTTTATCTTCAGGAGAGCCCTTTCATGTGGTGGGGGACCACCGGATAGACCATTGTCCTTGATCGGACAACGGGTGTGGTGGATGCGGCATGACAGAGTCGATGCCGGTTCATTGGGCAGGCTTGGTCGCACTGCCGGTTGGTTGTGAGCTTGTCCCGGCTCCCCTGAGGTGAAGTCCCCGTATCTATACGGAGCGACTCGAGGCTCTGGCGGCTTGAAAAGTCTTCAATATGTTGATATTTATCAGTTTCCGTGCTTCGGTGGACCGGGTCATTCGTCTTTACGGCTTGGTCACCGACGATCATATTTTAGGTGCCAACAGGCCCCTTGCAGATTCGAGGGTTTTTCGCATGTGGCAGCCTCCAGGATGGACTATCGCCGTGTTCTGTTATACTGGAGTTATGTTCTGCCGATCCTAACCCTAGGGGTGTGAGTTCCTATCCCTGTGCTGACCAGCGGTCCGACTGATGCTAGGCATCATGTGACGGCCGTACGTGGGTGCCGGGGGGGACCCCAGGGAGTAAGATGGATCCGGCCCAGGTCACCGTGAGTCGATGTTGGTACGGGGAGTTGTCCTTGTACTTTGTCCGGTTTCTACGTTGCTTTTCATCGATAAGAGAGTCTACTCTTTCAGTGACCCTCCACTAGTCATAGCCTTCCGACACGCGAGTGGTCCCACTAGGGAGTGGTGGCGAGGCTACCCTGAGAAACGGTTTTTAGACTGGTTTCCGTAGGGCCCCACGTTTGACGCCAGAGTCCGGCTGAGGGGAAAACCAGTCATAGGGTCAGACCTAGGACGTATGTTCTGTGTGTGCACACGTGGTTGGGGGCGGTTGGACTCGCACTGAGAAGCGCGACCCCAGCTAGTCACTTGTTCTATGGTTACTTGTACGGTGTCCCCGTTCCACCATGGGTCGAGGGGGACACCCGAGACGCGGTTTAAGCCGTTAGTGGACGCATCCGGCCTTGATTCTAGTGGGTTGGTACTCATGTCTTTGTGTGGTAGCGACTCTTGGGTTTTTCTCAGTTTCTGACGAGTCATCTTAGTTTTCATGTCGAGTGTTTGGTACTAGACGTAGTTGTAGCTTGCAGTTACTTTCCGCGCAGTTTCTCAGGTTGCGAGGTGGGGACCAGATGATCCCTACTGAGCCTTGTGTTTTAAGGCTCACTCCCTGCGTGTTTTCCATGTTTCAGGTGAGGCACGGCTTTAGGGGAGCGCTTCAGAGGCTCCACGTGGTCTAGGTGCCCAGGGTTAGTTGCCAGTTGCTGGTTCCGGGGTATGTCCCGTGCAGTTGTATTTTTCTTTGTACTGTACTAGTTGTGGACTACTGTCTTTTTAGACTGCTGTTATTATTGTAGACCATGTAATTTAATTAATGTAATTTAATTTATGTTCTGTTTATTCATATAAAATGTGTAGTTCTGTAATTATTTTAGATTCTTGTGTATCTCCACACCATCCTTTCAACCCTTCCGAGTCTTCGGGCTCGTGGGTGGCGATTCGAGATTCGGGTCATCGGGCCTTCCCGGTGTTCGGATCTCGAGTCGTTATAGCTGGTATCAGAGCACGGTTGTGGATATATATAAGAATCATAAATAGTTGTAGTGGTCCACCAGTCCACAATGATGACGTACAGTTGGCACTTGCCTAGGGCATTGTGTGTTTTATTGATTTCGTTATTTTTCGTGTCTTCTATCTGTTTGCAGTAGGCGAGCATGGCTTCGAGGTGGAAGACTCGCTCTCAACAAGGACAGTCGGCAGGAGAGTAGGAGGAGCAGAGAAGAGTGCCAGCAGTTGCCACCCAGGCAGAGGATACAACGAGAGTTTCAGGGGCCGAGGATTTCTTTCGGAGTATGTTTCAGGCCATGGCTCAGTAGTTTGGCGCTGATGCTAGTGAGGGCTCATCGTCCCGGGGTTGACTCAGTCGTGCTCTGAGGGATTTCTCGCAGTTTCACCCACCCTACTATGAGGGCCATCCAAATCCCGATGTGGCCAGGAGATGGCTTGATGAGATAGATAGAGTGTTCAGTTCCATGCGCTGTGATGAGGAGGACATGGTGATGTTGGCTTGCAACCAGTTGTAGGGTACGGCTCGTGATTGGTGGTCTTCGGAGTGGAAGACGTCCTTTCTGTCTCGTCCGCTTCAGGAGATCTCGTGGAAGGACTTTGTTACGGCCTTTGAGCGTACTTACTGCCCATCCTATATTGCTACGCAGAGGATGCGTCAGTTTTTGGAGCTGGTCCAGGGCGACATGTCCGTGTTGCAGTACATGGCCCGATTTGTTGAGCTGGGTCGGTATGCACCTCATATCATGGAGCATGAGAGGGTGAAGACCGAACAGTTCGTGCTGGGCTTGAGGCAGGAGCTGAGGCACCATTTGACCGCAAACACTACCACTGATTTGGAGACGGATTCTCGTGTAGCGGCGTCCTTGGAGATGTATATGCAGAGGACTCGGGGACCAATTAGCCAGGGACAGTCCTTGTCAAGGCGCGGCCAGCAGTCGGCTACCCAGCAGCAGAGCTCTTTTCAACATGCAACATGTGGTTTAGGAGCGCCGACACCGGCAGTGTCAGCGACAGGATCTGTGTCTTTTGGCTCCAAGGTCAAGAAGTTTCTCAAGAAGGGTTTCTATAAGAAGCGTAAGGATCAGAGGCAGGCGTCATCGGGTAGTGTACAGCAGCCGGCCCCTTTTCAGCGTCAGGGATCAGTGGGTGGATTGCGAGGAGGGTGTCCTCGGTGTGGCGAGTCGCATCTAGGCAGGTAGTGCACGGCGCTAGTGATTTGTTTCAGGTGTGACCAGCCAGGGCATATGGCGCGTGACTGTCCTCTGAGGCAGCAGAAATAGCAGTTTCCTCCGCAGCAGCAGTACCCTCAGCAGCAGAGGCCACAACAGCAGCAGCAGTAGTGGCAATATCCACCGCTACCCAGGTCAGCGAGTGTGGGGGGTAAGCAGAGATCCCGAGGCTAGATTACGCACATGACTAGGGCAAAGGTAGTGGCGTTACAGCTCGTTGAAGGTACCATTTGGATTTTAGGTTGTGCGGCTCGAGTTTTATTTGATTCTGGCGCGTCTCATTCGTTTATTTCGAAGGATTTCACGCTGAGCATCGAGGAGCCGGTGACACAGTTGTCCTGTGATTTGACAGTGGAGTTGCCTATGGGTGATTTTATGATCACTCCATATTATTTTGATGAGGTTCCTGTGTGGGTTGAAGGGCGGAGTTTGCCGGCCATGCTTTATGCATTGCCACTTCAGGACTTTGATGAGATTTTGGGCATGGATTGGTTCGAGGCGCATCATGCTTTGATAGATTGTGACTCGAAGAGGGTTTATTTCTGGCGACTTCGTGGACCCACCTTCTATTTCCAAGGTATTAGGTCTTCCTCTTCCCGCTTCCTTATTTTGGCTATTAGGGATCGTCGTTTGCTTGATGCGGGTTGTCAGGATTTTCTCACTTCTGTGGTCGTGGCAGACCGAATGGAGCCGGATGTCGAGGACATTCTGGTGGTGGCGAGTTTCCTAATATTTTTTCGAAGGACTTACCTGGATTACCTCCCCAACGGGAGATTGATTTTGTGATTGAGATCGTGCCCGGTACGGGACCTTTGTCGAAGGCTCCTTACCGTATGGCTCCCGCTGAGCTGAGAGAGTTGAGGGCACAGTTGCAGGAGTTGCTGGCCAAGGGGTACATTCATCTTAGCTTTTCCCCTTGGGGTGTGCCAGTATTGTTTGTGAAGAAGAAGGATGGTAGTCTGAGGTTGTGTATTGACTACCGGCAGCTGAATGATATGACCGTTAAGAACAAGTATCCGTTGCCACTGATCGATGATTTGTTCGACTAGCTTCAGTGTGCTCGAGTGTTCTCGTGGATTGATTTACGGTCCGGTTATTATCAGTTACGGATTAGAGAGTCTGACGTGGAGAAGACTGTGTTCAGCTCGAGATATGGGCATTATGAGTTTTTGGTGATGCCGTTCGGACTCACCAATGCCCCCGCATCATTTATGAATTTGATGCAGAGGGTGTTTCGTCCGTACTTGGACCAGTTTGTGGTCGTGTTTGTGGACGACATCCTTGTGTATTCGCAGTCTGCTGATGAGCATGCGTATCATTTGAGGGTTATGTTGCAGACTTTGCGAGATCACCAGTTGTATGCTAAGCTCAACAAGTGTGAGTTTTGGCTTTACAAGGTGCACTTTTTTGGGCACGTGATCTCTGGTGATGGTATTTTCATGGATCCATCCAAGGTCGAGACAGTGATGTAGTGGCCGAGGCTAAGGTCTGTGACAGAGATTCAGAGTTTCTTGGGGCTTGTAGGCTATTATCGGAGGTTTATTCAGGATTTTGCTCATGTTGCAGCCCCGATGACCAGGCTTACGCGGAAGGATGTGCCGTTTGTCTGGACTCGTGAGTGTGAGCAGAGCTTTATGGAGCTTAGGAGGTTGCTCACCTCGGCACCGGTGTTGGTGTTGCCTTCTGGATCGGGAGGTTTCGTGGTGTGTACAGATGCTTCCGGGGTCAGGTTGGGTGCTGTGCTAATGCAGCACGGTAAAGTGGTGACTTATGCATCTCGGCAGTTAAAGTCCCATGAGGAGAACTACCCTACCCATGACCTTGAGTTGGCGGTTGTCATCTTTGCATTGAAGATTTTGAGGCATTATCTCTACGGTGAGAAGTTCGAGGTGTTCACAGACTATCAGAGTTTGAGATATATATTCACTTAGAAGGACCTTAACCTCCGGTAGAGGCAATGGATGGAATATATGAAGGACTTTGACTTCACCCTGTCTTATTGTAATATCCCGGACCTTTCGGATCCTTCTTCATGAGTCCCGGATCTGGTTTTCGGAGCGTCCAGCTCTATTGTGTCTGAAATTTCGTTTCGGACATCTTTCGTGTTCGGATCGGCGCGATCCGGAGTCGTTTCGGAGGCCCGGAGGCGTTCCGCAGCTTTTCCGCGTGTGTTTTCCGATTCCCGGTGTGTGTTTTGGCTTTTTCTTAGGAAGCTCGCTGCAGGCGAACCGGGCGGTTCACCCGGGCACGAGTGGTACCGTTGCGATCGGTGCGTTCTGAGGATTCCGGAAATGTATTTTTCTATTTTTCGATATTTTTTCAAAAATTTGGATTTTCTATAAAGCCCTAATTCTTTTTCTTTTTCTTTTCTCCTTTCTCTTTCTTCTTCTTCCTCTTCCTCCGTTTCTTCCCACCGTGACACCCTCCTCTCTCCCTCTCTCCCATTCGGGCGCGGCGAACCCCTCTCCGGCTACGGATGGCGACGGGGCAACGGCGCGGACGCGTGGGTGATGGCGAGGCGATCTCGTGGGCGTGCGTGGGAAGCGTGGGGAGTTCGTGAAGTTTGAAGCGTTCTTCATGATTCATGATTGATTCGGCGGAGCATTTGCTCCATTGAGGTAGGGTGACGTTCCTTAGCCTCATGCCGATCTTTTTCGCAATTTATAGGCCGCGGGGAGGCCGAGAGGGGATCATTTGAGCGTTTTTGGGTTTTTCAATGATTTGGGGAGAGCTCGCCCGATCTATGGATTTGATGCATGATTTCGTGTTTTGATGGCCTAGAATCATGCTAGGGGTCCCCAGGGGTCTTCCCCCTTGATTTTCCCCTCTCCTATGGAGGCATGGGGGCGTGGTTAGAATTTTTGGGCGTTTCTACCGTTTTCGGCCGCGGACTGAGAACGCGCTATACTCCAGTGGCGCGTTCTTGGAGGTCGCGCTACCCCGACCGAGTGCGTTAATCGGAGAAGATGAACAGGAGGCGGTTCCTGTCGCGCTATGGGGTCCTAGCGCGATCAGCCTTGTCGCGCTAGGCATCCCTAGCGCGACATGCCTTGTCGCGCTAGCCGTCCCTAGCGCGACATGCCGTGTCGCGCTAGGAGGCCCTAGCGCGATGTCCCTTGTCGCGCTAGGAGGCCCTAGCGCGTTCTTCCGTGTCGCGCTAGGTATCCCTAGCGCGATCTGGCTGTTGTTGGGTGTTCCCCTTGGGCCGTGTGTGCGTCCCGGGCACCCCGTGGAGTTCCGTGGCCGTGTTTTTGGTATCCGGAGGTTCCGTTTGCCTTGGTCATGAGTTTGGCTGTGGGCGGTGTGTCCGTTTTCCTCCGACCGTGGCCCCGTTGACGGAGCTAGTGCTTGGGGTGATTCCCACACGTTGTCGGACTCGGACGTCATTTTTCGTTGACTTGAGAGTCTACTCCTTCAGTGACCCTCCACTAGTCGTAGCCCACCAGTACGAGGTGCTGGTCTCACCTGGGAGTGGTGTACGGGCACCCACCTTTCGAGACGGTTTGTGGACCGGTTACCGTAGGCCCCTCGTCGGTAGCCAGAGTCCGGCTACAGGGGAAAACCGGTCAGAGGACCAGACCTAGTGACGCAAGGTCTATGTGTGCACACGTGGTTGGGGGCGGTTGGACCCACGTCGACGGGCGTGACCCCAGCTAGTTACTTGTTTGTGGTTACTTGTACGGTGTCTGCGCCTCGGGTAGGACCTACCACGTCAGGCGGTTCACCTGCGGTGCGGTGTCAGACGTCAGGGGACGCTACCGGCTGTGCTTCTAGTGGGTGGTACTCCTGTCGAGTACGGAGTGTCAGACTGTCAGTCGTGTGCTTCCGACCTTCAAGTTTTACGGTTCGACCGTTGGTTTCGATCTTCTCGTACCGTGGCATGTGTGTCGGTTTGCGTGCCGTAGGGTCTAGTTTTGTAGAGTACAGGGCTTTCCTTTCCGAGGTACTTTCCTACCGCTAGAGTAGTGGTTTCTCGTTTTGCGAGGTAGGGTTCGAGTGATCCCTACTGAGACTTGTTCCGAGACTCATTCCCTGCGTGTTTTCACCGTGTTTCAGGTGAGACGCCACCTTCGGGGAGCGCGTCAGGAGCGCAGCGTGGTGCGGGTGCCCAGAGGTAGTGCCAGAGGTCAGAGCCGGGGTATGTCCCGTGTAGCTGTACTTTTCTTTCTTGTCACTGTACTAGTCGTGGACTACTGTTGCTGTTGTTGTTATTTTATTGTGGACCATGTAAATTGTTAATTTATTTCCTGCTTAATATTATAACTGTTTAATTTCTGCAATTATTTGTGATACTTGTGTAGTCTCCACACCATCCTTTTAACCCTTCCGAGTCTTCGGGCTCGTGGGTGGCGGTGCGAGTCTCGGGTTATCGGGCCTTCCCGGTAATCGGATTCTCGGGTCGTTACAGCTGGTATCAGAGCGCGGTTGTGGAATTACATGAGAATCATAGGTAATTGTAGTGGTCCACTAGTCCACAGTGATGATGTACAGGTGACGCTGGCATTGGGCACCGCGTGTTTATTCTGACATTGCCGTTTCCGTGTTTTCTGTCTTGTGCTTCAGGAGCGAGGATGGCGCCGAGGAGGAGTTCTCGCTCTCAGCAGGGGCAGTCGGCTGGAGGTCAGGAGATCCAGCAGGGGGTCCAGAGGGACCAGGAGGAGCATAGCAGAGTTCCGGGAGCTACCGAGGCCGCGGATGCTGCGAGAGCTCCGGGGGCCGAGGATTTCTTCCGTGGCATGTACCATCTCATGTCTCAGCAGTTTGGCGGAGAGGCTGCTGAGGGCTCATTTGTCAGGGGTGGGCCAGGCCGAGCGGTGAGGGACTTCATCTAGTTCCATCCACCTTACTTTAGCGGCCAGGCAGACCCTGATGCGGCTCGTGATTGGCTTGATGAGATGGAGCGGGTCTTCAGTTCCGTGAGGAGTACTGCCGAGGACAGAGTGGTGTTGGCCTACAACCAGTTGCAGGGTACGGCTCGGAGGTGGTGGTCTTCCGAGTGGAAGACGTCCTTTCAGCTTCGTCCACTTGAGCAGATCGAGTGGGATGACTTTGTCAGTGCTTTCGAGCGTACGTACTGTCCAGATGTTGTTGCTACGCAGCGGATGCGGGAGTTTCTGGAGCTGGTGCAGGGTGACATGTCCGTGTTGCAGTACAGGGCCCGATTTGTCGAGCTGGGTCGGTACGCACCTCACATCATGGAGCATGAGAGGGTGAGGACCACGCAGTTTGTACAGGGCTTGAGGCTGGAACTGAGGCACCATTTGATCGCGAATGAGGCCACTGATCTAGAGACGGCGTCTCGTGTTGCGATTTCCTTGGAGATGGATATGCAGAGGACTCGAGGGCCGGTCAGCCAGGGGCAGTCCTTGTCAGGTCGTAGCCAGCAGTCGGCTACCCAGCAGCAGGGTTTCGTCCAGTATGCGTCGAGTGGTTCAAGAGTACCGGCACCGGCAGCGTCAGTGGCAGGATCTGCGTCCTTCGGCTCGAAGGTTAAGAAGTTCTTGAAGAAGAGTCTCCGGAAGAAGCACAAGGATCAAGGGCAGGCTTCATCGGGCAGTGTACATTAGCCGATTCTTTTTCAGCGTCAGGGATCAGTGGGTGGATCGCGAGGACCTTGTCCATGATGTGGTGGTACCCACCCAGGCAGGCAGTGCACGGCGCCGATTATCTGTTTTCGGTGTGACCAGTCAGGGCACATGGCGCGTGACTGTCCTCAGAGACCGCCGCAGCAGCAGTTTCCTCAACAGCAGCAGGTTCCCCTGCAGCAGCAGGGACAGTATCCGCCGCTACCCAGGTCAGCTAGTGTGGGAGGCAGGCAGAGGGCTCGGGGCCAGATCACGCACTTGACCAGGGCAGAGGCAGTGGCGTCGCAGCTCGTGGAAGGTACCGTTCAGATTTTGGGTTGTGCGGCTCGGGTTTTGTTTGATTCTGGCACGTCTCATTCGTTTATTTCGGAGGATTTCGCGTCGAGCGTCGAGGAGCCGGTGACCCAGTTGTCCTGTGATTTGGCAGTGGAGTTGCCTTCGGGTGACTTTATGGTCACTCCGTATTGCTTCGACCAGGTTCCGGTGTGGATCGATGGGCGGAGTATGCCAGGCAGGTTGTATGCGTTGCAGCTTCAGGATTATGACGTGATTCTAGGCATGGATTGGCTCGAGACCCATGGAGCGGTGGTGGATTGTGGGATGAAAAGGGTCTACTTCCAGCATCTGAGCAAGAGGACCTTATATTTCCAAGGTATCCGTTCCACCTCTTCTCGATTCCTTATCTCTGCTATTCGAGCCCGCCGGTTGCTTGATTCCGGTTGTCAGGGTTTTCTCGCGTCAGTGGTTGTGTCTGACCAGATGGAGCCAGATGTCGAGGACATTGCGGTGGTGTGCGAGTTTCCCGACGTTTTTCCCGAGGAGTTGCCTGGATTACCTCCCCAGCGGGAGATCGATTTCGTGATCGAGGTTGTACCTGGTACGGGACCTTTGGCGAAGGCTCCCTACCGCATGGCCCCCGCTGAGTTGAGGGAGTTGAGGGCGCAGTTGCAGGAACTGTTGGCCAAGGGGTACATTCGTCCTAATTTTTCCCCTTGGGGTGCGCCCGTGTTGTTTGTGAAGAAGAAGGACGGTAGTCTGCGGTTGTGCATTGACTATCGGCAGCTGAATGAAGTGACCATTAAGAACAAGTATCCGTTTCCGCGGATTGATGACTTGTTCGACCAGCTTCAGTCTGCGCGAGTGTTCTCGCGGATTGATTTGCGGTCCGGTTACTATCAGCTGAGAATTCGCGAGTCCGATGTGGAGAAGACTGCGTTCAGTACGAGGTACGGGCATTATGAGTTCTTGGTGATGCCGTTTGGGCTCACCAATGCCCCAGCAGCCTTCATGGACTTGATGCAGAGGGTGTTTTATCCGTATTTGGACCAGTTCGTGGTCATTTTCGTGGATGACATCCTTATTTATTCGTAGTATGCTGAGGAGCATGCGTACCATTTGGGTGTGGTGCTGCAGACGTTGCGAGATCACCAGTTGTACGCGAAGCTCAGTAAGTGCGAGTTTTGGCTCAGCGAGGTATATTTTCTGGGGCACGTGATTTCTGGTGATGGCATTTCCGTGGATCCCACCAAGGTCGAGGCAGTAATGCAGTGGCCGAGGCCGAGGTCGGTGACGGAGATCCGGAGTTTCTTGGGGCTTGCGGGTTATTATCGTCGGTTTATCCAGGATTTTTCTCGCATTGCGATCCCGATGACTAGGCTCACGCGGAAGGATGTGCCTTTCGTTTGATCCGAGGAGTGTGAGCAGAGCTTCAGTGAACTGAAGAGATTGCTCAGCTCGGCTCCGGTGTTGGTTTTACCTTCTGGATCGGGAGGTTTTGTGGTGTGTACAGATGCTTCCGGCGTCGGATTGGGTGATGTTCTGATGCAGCATGGTAGAGTGGTGGCTTATGCATCTCGGCAGCTAAAGCCCCATGAGGAGAACTACCCTACCCATGATCTTGAGTTGGCGGCGGTGATCTTCGCGCTGAAGATCTGGAGGCATTATCTGTACGGTGAGAAGTTCGAGGTGTTCACTGACCATCAGAGTTTGAGGTATGTGTTCTCGCTGAGAGATCTGAACCTCAGACAAAGGCGTTGGATGGAGTTCATGAAGGACTATGACTTCACCCTGTCTTATCAGCCTGGTAGGATGAATGTCGTCGCCGATACCTTGAGTCGGAAGGTTGCGGTCAGTACCTTGATGTTGAGGAGGTGGAGGCTCTGGGAACAAGTGCCCGAGGTATCTTTCAGGCTCAAGATTCCCCAGGAGCCAGGGTTGGCGGTGCTTGCGAGTCTGACTATCACTTCTGCTATCCGTCGTCAGGTGACAGAGGCTCAGCATGCGGACCCTGAGTTGCCCCAGATTCTGGTGATGGCTGATGTGGAACTTGGCGAGCACGGTGCTGCGAGGTTTCGTGGCAGGTTGTACGTCCCAGCCGAGGAGCTGATTCGTCGTGCGGTGTTGCGCGAGGCTCATGGGAACAGGTACACTGTGCACCCGAGTGCGATGAAGATGTATCGGAACTTGCGGAGGCAGTTCTGGTGGCCTGGCATGAAGAGAGATGTTACCGAATTTGTGGCCAGGTGCCTGATCTGTCAGCAGGTGAAGGCGGAGCATCAGCGATTAGGAGGTACTCTCCAGCCCTTGGATGTTCCTGCTTGGAAGTGGGACCATGTGACCACGGATTTCGTGGTGGGATTGCCGAGGACCCCGAGTGGGCAAGACAATATTTGGTTGCTGGTAGATCGGCTGACGAAGGTGACACGGTTATTACCGGTCAAGGTCAGCTGGAGTGTGTCTAAGTTGGCTCGTCTCTATGTGGAGCGGATCGTGCCGTTGCATGGGATTCCCATTTCGATCGTGTCGGATCGGGATCCGCGCTTCACTTCTAGATTCTGGAGGGGTTTCCAGTGGGCTCTTGGCACGGAGTTGGCATTTAGCTCGGCGTATCATCCTCAGTCGGATGGTCAGTCTGAGAGGACCATTTAGACTTTGGAGGATATGCTGAGATCTTGCTGCCTGGAGTGGCAGGGGAGTTGGATTCATCACCTAAAGTTGGTGGAGTTTGCCTATAACAACAGCTATCATTCGAGCATCGGCATGGCTCCTTATGAGGCTTTGTACGGGCGTCCTTGTCGGACTCCACTTGATTGGTTTGAGGTGGGTGAGCGTGTTTTGACGGGACCGGAATTGGTGTAGCAATGTGTGGATGTTGTGCACCTGGTTCGTCAGAACATGTTGGCGGCCCAGAGTCGGCAGAAGAGCTATGCTGACCGTAGGAGGCAGCCCCTTGAGTTCATCGTGGGCGATCATGTGTTCTTGAGAGTTTCTCCGATGAAGGGGGTGATGCGCTTTGGACGGCGTGGGAAGCTGAGTCCCCGCTATATAGGTCCTTTCGCGATTGTGGAGCGCATCGGTGAGGTTGCTTACCGGTTGCAGTTACCTCCTGAGTTGGCGTCGGTGCATGACGTGTTCCACGTCTCAATGTTGCGGAAGTATATGCCCGATGACTCTCATGTGCTCGAATTTTTCGTTTGGCCTGAGGTGACTCCAGATCTTTCTCTCCCAGAGTTTCCGATCCGCGTGGAGGATAGGCGAGAGCAGCGCCTGCGGAACAAGGTCATTCCCTTGGTAAAGGTCGTGTGGCAACGACACTCTGGTGGTGAGGCTTCGTGGGAACGTGAGGACGAGATGCGTCAGCAGTTCCCGTATCTGTTTGAGTGAGTCTTCCTCTTCTTTCCCCTTGGGTTGTTCTCAATTTTGAGGATGAAATTCCTTAAGGGGGGAGGGCTGTAATATCCCGGACCTTTCGGATCCTTCTTCGTGGGTCTCAGATCTGGTTTTCGGAGCGTCCGGCTCTGTTGTGTTTGAAATTTCGTTTCGGACATCTTTCGTGTTCGGATCGGCGTGATCCGGAGTCGTTTCGGAGGCCCAGAGGCGTTCCGCGGCTTTTCCGCATGTGTTTTTCCATTCCCGGTGTGTGTTTTGGCTTTTTCTTTGGAAACTCGCTGCAGGCGAACCGGGCGGTTCACCCGGGCACGAGTGGTACCGTTGCGATCGGTGCGTTCCGAGGATTCCAGAAATATATTTTTCTATTTTTCGGTATTTTTTCGAAAATTCGGATTCTCTATAAAGCCCTAATTCTTTTTCTTTTTCTTTTCTCCTTTCTCTTTCTTCTTCTTCCTCTTCCTCCGTTTCTTCCCACCGTGACACCCTCCTCTCTCCCTCTCTCCCATTCGGGCGCGGCGAACCCCTCTCCGGCTAAGGACGGCGGCGGGGCGACGGCGCGGACGCGTGGGTGACGGCGAGGCGATCTCGTGGGCGTGCGGCGTGCGTGGGAAGCGTGGGGAGTTCGTGAAGTTTGAAGCGTTCTTCGTGATTCGTGATTGATTCGGCGGAGCATTTGCTCCATTGAGGTAGGGTGACGTTCCTTAGCCTCATGCCGATCTTTTCAGCGATTTATAGGTCGCGGGGAGGCCGAGAGGGGATCGTTTGAGCGTTTTTGGGTTTTTCCATGATTTGGGGAGAGCTCGCCCGATCTATGGATTTGATGCATGATTTCGTGTTTTGATGGCCTAGAATCATGCTAGGGGTCCCCAGGGGTCTTCCCCCTTGATTTCCCCCTCTCCTATGGAGGCATGGGGGCGTGGTTAGAATTTTTGGGCGTTTCTACCATTTTCGGCCGCGGACTGAGAACGCGCTATACTCCAGTGGCGCATTCTTGGAGGTCGCGCTGCCCCGACCGAGCGCGTTCATCGGAGAAGATGAACAGGAGGCGGTTCCTGTCACGCTATGGGGTCCTAGCGCGATCAGCCTTGTCGCGCTAGGCATCCCTAGCGCGACATGCCTTGTCGCGCTAGCCGTCCCTAGCGCGACATGCCGTGTCGCGCTAGGAGGCCCAAGCGCGATGTCCCTTATCACGCTAGGAGGCCCTAGCGCGTTCTTCCGTGTCGCGCTAGGTATCCCTAGCGTGATCTGGCTGTTGTTGGGTGTTCCCCTTGGGCCGTGTGTGCGTCCCGGGCACCCCGTGGAGTTCCGTGACCGTGTTTTTGGTATCCGGAGGTTTCGTTTGCCTTGGTCATGAGTTTGGCTGTGGGCGGTGTGTCCGTTTTCCTCCGACCGTGGCCCCGTTGACGGAGCTAGTGGTTGGGGTGATTCCCACACGTTGTCGGACTCGGACGTCGTTTTTCGTTGACTTGAGAGTCTACTCCTTCAGTGACCCTCCACTAGTCGTAGCCCACCAGTACGAGGTGCTGGTCTCACCTGGGAGTGGTGTACGGGCACCCACCTTTCGAGACGGTTTGTGGACCGGTTACCGTAGGCCCCTCGTCGGTAGCCAGAGTCCGGCTATGGGGGAAAACCGGTCAGAGGACCAGACCTAGTGACGCAAGGTCTGTGTGTGCACACGTGGTTGGGGGCGGTTGGACCCACGTCGACGGGCGTGACCCCAGCTAATTACTTGTTTGTGGTTATTTGTACGGTGTCTGCGCCTCGGGTAGGACCTACCACGTCAGGCGGTTCACCTGCGGTGCGGTGTCAGACGTCAGGGGACGCTACCTGCTGTGCTTCTAGTGGGTGGTACTCCTGTCGAGTACGGAGTGTCAGACTGTCAGTCGTGTGCTTCTGACCTTCAGGTTTTACGGTTCGACCGTTGGTTTCGGTCTTCTCGTACCGTGGCACGTGTGTCGGTTTGCGTGCCATAGGGTCTAGTTCTGTAGAGTACAGGGCTTTCCTTTCCGAGGTACTTTCCTACCGCTAGAGTAGTGGTTTCTCATTTTGCGAGGTAGGGTTCGAGTGATCCCTACTGAGTCTTGTTCCGAGACTCATTCCCTGCGTGTTTTCACCGTGTTTCAGGTGAGACGCCACCTTCGGGGAGCGTGTCAGGAGCGCAGCGTGGTGCGGGTGCCCAGAGGTAGTGCCAGAGGTCAGAGCCGGGGTATGCCCCGTGTAGCTGTACTTTTCTTTCTTGTCACTGTACTAGTCGTGGACTACTGTTGCTGTTGTTGTTATTTTATTGTGGACCATGTAAATTGTTAATTTATTTCCTGCTTAATATTATAACTATTTAATTTCTGCAATTATTTGTGATACTTGTGTAGTCTCCACACCATCCTTTTAACCCTTCCGAGTCTTCGGGCTCGTGGGTGGCGGTGCGAGTCTCGGGTTATCGGGCCTTCCCGGTAATCGGATTCTCGGGTCGTTACACTTATCATCCGGGCATGATGAATGTCGTCGCCGATGCTTTGAGTCAGAAGGTCACGGTTAGTGCCTTGATGTTGAGGAAGTGGAGGCTCTGGGAACAAGTGCCCGAAGTGTCATTCAGGCTCAAGGTTCCCCGAGAGCCAGGGTTAGCGGTTCTCGCGAGTCTGACTGTCACTTCTGTTATCCATCATCAAGTGACAGAGACTCAGCATGCAGACCCTGAGTTGCCCTAGATTTTGGCCATGGCTGATGTGGAGCTCGGCGAGGACGGTGCCGTGAGATTTCGTGGCAGGCTGTACGTCCCAACCGAGGAGCGAGTTTGTCGTTTGGTGTTGCATGAGGCTCATGAGAGCAGATACACCGTACACCTGGGTGCGATGAAGATGTATCGGAACTTGAAGAGACAGTTCCGGTGGCCAGACATGAAGAGAGATATTTCCGAGTTTGTGGCTCGATGCCTGACCTGTCAGCAGGTGAAGGCGGAGCATCAGCGACCAGGAGGCACTCTTCAGCCCTTGGATGTTCCAGCGTGGAAATGGGACCACGTGACCACGAATTTTGTGGTGGGATTGCCAAGGACTCTGAGTGGGCAGGATAGTATCTGGTTGTTGGTGGACATGCTGACGAAAGTGGCTCGGTTATTACCGGTTAAAGTCAGCTGGAGCGTGACCATGTTGGCTCGCCTTTATGTGGAGGGGATCGTTCCTTTGCATGGAATTCCCATTTCCATCGTGTCAGATTGAGATCTGCGTTTCACTTCTGGATTCTGGAGGAGTTTCCAGTAAGCCCTTGGCACGGAGTTAGCATTTAGCTCAGCGTACCATCCTCAGTCGGACGGTCAGTCAGAGAGGACCATCCAGACTTTGGAGGATAGGTTGAGATCATGTTGCCTGGAATGGCAAGAAAGTTAGATTCACCATCTGCCATTGGTGGAGTTTGCCTACAACAACGGCTATCATTCGAGTATTCGGATGGCTCCTTATGAGGCGTTTGTTGTGCATCCCTAGTTTTGATGATGACAATCCACAAATCATTGAGATACTCACTTAAACACAAGTAGAAACATTCTCCAATTTATGAATCAATAAGAACTTCATTCTTCCATGAATCCAGGTACTGATGACATTGCAGGCAGTGGTAAAGTGATATTCACTCCAAGGGTTCCACTGATCAACAGTTTGATGGAAGAGATTGAGCGTCTCGTTTAGCATCTTTATGCATGAAGCTTCAAGTCTGCACATCGGTAGCCAGTGCATGCATTATCTAGCAAGTCCATACAGACTTAGCGAAAGCTCAGCAACTCTATACACTGGCACTGTTAAGTCTGCACATTTGTGGCCACGTCTCACCTGCATGTTCATCAAAGTCTGTACAGCCACCGCCTCAAGCATTTCAAAGTCCACACATCACTAAAGCATGCACTGTCAAGTCTATACATCGTCAGCCTCTTCTTTCAGCGTTTCACATGTTGGCAAGTCTACACAATAGAAGTCTATACATTGGACGTTCAAAGTCTGTACATCGGATGAGCTTCTAATATCAAAGTCTATACAGCTTGTATATTGCCCTGCTTCAAAACGAAGTCTATACATTCGTTTCTAAGGCAAGTCTGTACATCGCCTGTGGGCATCAAAAGTCTGTACAACGCTGCATGTGTTTCGTCAAAGTCTGTACAGCCTCTACAGAACCTTCAAGTCTATACACGGTTCAGTCGTTTTGGTTTGTCCACTCATCTTGAAGTCTATACAGTGCATCGTCTCTTCCAGCGTCTCACGCTATCAAGTCTGTACAGCATTAGCCTACAGTGCATCATCTCTCAAGTCTGCACATTGCCAGGTTGCGTCTCACCTAGCGTCTCAGTGGCAGGTTGAAAGTCTGTACAGCATCACAGTCTCACTCAGCGTCTCAAGCTTCATCAAGTCTATACACTCGTGAGAAGCCAAAGTCTATACATTGGGGCTCGTCCAGCAAGTAGAAGTCCATACATTGGCCGCTGTCATGAGAAGCCAAAGTCTGTACATTGGCCGTTGCCATGCGAAGCCAAAGTCTGGACACTCAGTTACAGACTTGCTGCTTCAAGCTTCTAAGTATGTACATCTGTTGCGTGAGGCCTGTCAAAGTCTGGATAGAACCTATAGAAACTAATTTTGATTTGAAGGTCTAAAAATCAGGAAAGAAGTTGAAGATGGCACGTGGATAAAGGCATGGGAGAATATTCTGGTCGATCTGTTGCTGTATCTCTTGGAGATCGAGTCAGCCTTGCGAATAGGATTGAAGAAACTGAAAAATAGATTTCCGCCCTAAAAGTCAGCAGAGAATCTGAGCGCGAATATCGGATTGGCTCAAGCTTCTGTCTCGCGCCAATTCTTGATGACAGATGGAGGGAAACAAAAAGAATATATGCATGCCGAGAGAGGTGGTGTGCACATACGATTAGAGAGAGTGGAAGACAAGGGTTTTCTGCAAGAAGGAACCGGCCGCGTTCAAGCCCTACTATGCAGTTCGTGTAGATGCAAGAAGATCTGCTGCTGAAGACAATGGGGATCCAGCTGTGCAAGAGCTCAACCATCTGAAGACTACCCAGCTCAGAGATCAGGATCTCAATGCGCCAGCAGCCCTATGCACTTGGATTTGCCAAAATTCTGAAATCTCATATCTTCAGTTTAATGGTTCCTTGTCGTTCTTAAATCAACTATTTTCTTCTGATTGTATCAAGCTGTGAGGCAGCAGTGTCAAGCTGTGTGTCAGCGTGTGTGCAAGCTGTGAGGCAGCAGTGTTGCTTGAGACAAGGGTCTCTTGGTAGTGAAGCCTCACTCAAGTTGAGTGAGGGTGGATGTAAGTCTCGCATAGAGACTGAACCACCTAAAAAGATCATCGTGCATGTGTGATGAGTTTTGGTGTGATTGCTTTCGTTGCATATTAGTTTATAATCTTGATGCATTGAGTAGCTAGATCTTATTGACACTCTAGTTAGTTACATTGACTCGAGCAATAGTTCAAATAAGGCTGGAATAAATTAAAAAGGGGGAAAGATCTATTCACCCCCCCTCTAGATCTATTCAATCCTCACACAACACGTGGTATCAGAGCCTGGATCTCCAATATGTGGTCTAACAACCAGGAGAGAACAGGAGGATTGATGTCTAAGGGTTTGACAGCTGAGGGACACTCAGTGAGCAGACCACCATACTTTGATGGAAATGACTACTCATATTGGAAAAATCGTATGCAGGTATTTCTGAGGGCTCAGGATCATGAAATGTGGAGAGTAGTGAATCGTGGCCCGTATGAGCTCCCTGAAGATGAGGACTCGTGGATGAGAGAACAGATTCGAAAATCAACTATCAACTGGGGTGCAATGAATGTAATGCAGTGTGCACTACATCCCATGGAGTTCTCAAGAGTCTCTCAATGCACAACCGTGAAAGCCATGTGGGACAGGCTGGAAGTCATATACGAAGGTACATCTGAGGTAAGAGAAACTAAAGCCAACATGTTAATTTCAGAGTATGAAATGTTCAAGATGAAAACTGATGAAAGCATCTCTGAAATGTGTGCAAGATTAATGCAATTGACTAACAGCTTGAAAAGTCTAGGTAAGACTTACATAGACAAAGAGTTGGTAAGAAAAATTCTCAGGTCTCTTACTCCTGTGTGGCATACCAAAGCCACGGTCATTGAAGATTCAAAAGACCTCACCACTATGAAAGTGGACCAGCTAATTGGGTCTTTAATGACGTACGAGATCAATCTTAAGAGAAGTGAAAACGAGGACAAAAAGAAAAGGCCAGTAGCCTTGAAAGCCAGCCCAAGCAAATGTGAATCCTCTGAGACAAGTGAGTCCTCAAGCACTGAGGAAGACAATGGTGAGTTTGCTATGCTAACCCGAAAGTTTAGGAAATTTCTTCGAAGAGAAGGTAAGGGATTCAACAATAAGAAGGGAATGGTAAGAAAGTTTTCTCAACACAAGTTTGATCAACCCAAGAAATCCTCTAACAAAGTAGTTTGCTATAACTGTAGGAAACTAGGTCACATGAAGGCTGAATGCCCTGAGGCCTCCAAAGGCATGACCTCTAAGTGGAGAGGGAAGAAGCCTAAGGCTATGGTAAGTACCTGGAGCGAAGAAGAAGAAGACAGTGAGGAAGAGACGTCATCCGATGAAGATGAAGGGAAATTGTGTCTCATGGCAGAAGGAGAAAGTGAAGATCTTGAGGTAACTTCTCCTTTCAAACATTTCTCTGTTTCAGATTGGGAAGACGCATACACTGAATTACTAGATCAGTATGATCTAATCAGAAAAGAGAATAAAAGCCTGAAAAAGAAAATCAACATCATAAGTCACGATACTAGCTCAATCAACAAGTGTGCTGACTTAGAACTAGAGATCACCAATCTGCACAAAAAATTGAGTGAACAGGAATTGGATGAAAACACGTTTAAATCTCAGGAAGAAGAAAATGAACTACTGAGGAAAACAATTGATGAACTGAAGTTAAAAGTGCAAAGATGTGAACAGGAGACAAAATTGATCAATGAAAAGGCTAACGCGATGAAGGAAGAAAATAACAGACTTCTGGAAGAAATCAAAAGAATTCAAAAAGCATTGGAAGATAAACAAGAAAGCCTAGAGAAAATGGTAAGAGGAGAAGAAAACTTGAATGCCATGCTCGGAACAAAAGTAAATTATCAAAAGGAAGGTTTGGGGTATAATCCTAATGCCAAAAAGGAATTTCAAATGAAATCCATCACCTTTGTGGCCGGAGCACATCCTAAAGGAAAGAGACCTCTCATAAACATGTATGAAGTTGAAGAGTCAAGTAACACAAATGCAAGAGAAAAAGACTCTAACAAAAATGACTTGGAAGACTCGAGGGTAAAAGGCCAAAGCTCTCAAAAACTCTTCTTGAAACAAGGCCAATCATCCAATAAGGAAACAAACTCAATCAAGGCATTCAAAACAAGAAATAAAGAGTTCTGGAACCAGGAAAGTCGGCTCAGAAACCCCCCAAAGTCGACCACAGGCAAAGCCAGACGGAATGCTGAATTCTGGCAGAGCCGAAGTCGACCACAACCCCCTCAGGTGTCGACCACAGCCAGAAACAGAAACTGGATGAATTACTGGGAAGTCAGAAGCCGACACCTATGGCATCAGAAGCCGACTACGGCCCGTAACAGCAAGTGGGAAAACCACTGGGATGGCAGAAGCCGACACCCAGGGCTCCATAAGCCGACCACGGATCTTAACAGCAACCATGCACCAGTGAGCAGAAATCAGAATTGGCTCCAACCCACAAGATCCACCAATCAAATATGGATTCCTAAATCTGTCTTAAAATATTTGAGTGACTTTGCTAGACATATTGAACCCAAGAGCAGCTGGGTTCCAAAAATCTTCACATGATATGTCATGCAGGAATGCTTAGCGGCCGTCCACAACAAATGGTATCTTGACAGCGGCTGCTCGAGACATATGACCGGAGACAAGAAAAAGTTTTATCAGCTGATTAAAAAGGATGGTGGACACGTAACCTTTGGTGGAAACAACAAAGGTAAAATCGTCGGCACAGGTAAGATAGGTAAGAAGCCTTCAAACTGCATTGAGAATGTGTTGTTGGTAGATGGCCTAGAGCATAATTTACTGAGCATTAGCCAACTATGTGATAAAGGACACAAGGTAATATTTGACTCGGAAAGCTGCAAAATTATGGAACCTAATTCAGATCTAGTGAAATTCTCAGGAAAAAGAGTGAACAATGTATACATGATAGATTTAAATGATCCTGTTCATTCTAACTTATGTTTAACTGCTAAAAAGGATGATCTGATCTGGCTATGGCACCGCAGGTTAGGACATGTCAGCTTTAGAGTTTTGCATAAATTGGTTAAAAAGAACATGGTAAGAGGGCTGCCTGAAATCACCTTCAGTAAAAACATCAAACTATGTGCTGCATGTGCCCAGGGAAAGCAAACGAGAAAAACCTTCAAAAGTAAATCTGAAAACCAGTCCTCTAAACCACTTGAATTAGTGCACATGGACCTATTTGGCCCTACAAGAACAGCAAGCATTAGTGGGAAAAGATATGGCTATGTATTAGTAGATGACTTTTCCAGATTTACTTGGGTATTCTTCTTATCCCACAAGAATGATGCATTCCATGAATTTCAGGCCTTCTACAAAAGACTGAAATAGGATGGTAAGTTCAAAATATGCTCAATCTTATCTGACCATGGCGAGAATTCGAAAATTCTGAATTTGATGCCTTTTGCAGAAGAAAAGGAATAACGCACAGATTCTCAGCACCCCGAACGCCAGAACAAAATGGGGTGGTGGAAAGAAGGAATCGAACTCTGGTAGAGATGGGGAGAACAATGTTGGCAGAAGGGAACCTTCCAAGAAAATACTGGGCAGAAGCAGTCAACACTGCGTGTTACATTGTGAACCGTGCAATGGTAAGACCATCTAGTGCAAAAACTCCATATGAAATGTTCAAAGGTAAGAAACCATCCATAGCTCACTTCAGAATATTTGGAACAAAGTGCTTCATCCATAACAATGATAAGAAAAACTTGGACAAGTTTGAACCTAAAAGTGACCCAGGAATATTCCTGGGATACTCTAACATATCAAGGGCTTATAGAGTATTCAATGTCAAAGATCAAGTAGTTGAGGAATCTCCCCACATTTCATTTGATGAGTCTAATGAATCTATGGATGGTGAACAGGTCGACAAGAAGAGTGAAGATGGAGAATTTATGGAACCCAAGGATGAACCAGATGAGCAAGATAAGGAATCAAGCCACGAAGAAGAACAAGGCAACAATTCAGGTGAACAAAATGCAAGTGTAAATGGATCAGGTAACAATCTTGAAAATGTGAGAGTGCTTAAGGATCACCCCCTTGATAGCATAATTGGTAATGTAAATGAACCAAGGAGGACAAGATCTCAGTGGAGAGCTATTAATGAATCAGACCAACTTGCACTAGTCTCCCAAATTGAGCCAAAAACTATAGAGGAGGCCTTGAATGATGAATCCTGGATAGATGCAATGCATGAGGAGTTAAATCAATTTGAGAGAAACAAAGTGTGGAATCTTGTTTCCAGACCAACCTCTCAATCGGTCATTGGAACCAGGTGGGTGTTTAGAAATAAATTAAGTGAGAGAGGGGAGGTCATTAGAAACAAGGCTAGACTTGTAGCCAAGGGGTACAACCAGGAATTTGGTATTGATTTCGAGGAATCATATGCCCCTGTGGCCAGATTAGAAGCAATCAGGATGTTACTTGCCTTTGCATCTTCTCATGGGATCAAACTACAACAAATGGATGTAAAAAGTGCCTTTCTAAATGGAGTCATCAAGGAAGAGGTCTATGTAGAGCAACCTCCTGGGTTTGAAAATGAGAGTTTCCCTAACCATGTTTTTAAACTCAATAAAGCATTATATGGTTTGAAACAGGCTCCACGTGCATGGTACGAGAGGCTAAGTTCATTTCTGGCCAACAAGGGTTATTCAAGAGGTAAAATAGACCAGACCTTATTTTCCAAGACCCAAGGTAAGGATATTCTCATTGTGCAAATCTATGTCGACGATATTGTATTTGGGTCTACAAAACCTCAATTATGTAATGAATTTGCAAATCTAATGACTGCGGAATTTGAAATGAGCTTGATGGGGGACTTACAATTCTTCCTTGGACTGCAGGTCATACAATGCAAGGATGGATACTTCATTAATCAATCCAAGTACATCAAGGAAATGCTAAAGAGATTCGGCATGGAGAGCTGCAAAGCAATTGGAACACCAATGAGCACAAATGTAACACTAGATACTGATAAAGAGGTAATCTGGTAGATACAAAAACATACAGAGGTATGATTGGCTCCCTGCTCTACTTAACTGCCTCTAGACCAGATATACAGTTTAGTGTGTGCATGTGTGCTAGATACCAAGCATGTCCTAGAGAATCACACTTAGGAGCTGTCAAGCGTATTCTCCGATACCTTGCCGGCACCCAAGATTTGGGACTTTGGTATCCTGCCTTCTGTGATCTAGATTTAATTTCATACTCAGATGCGGATTATGCTGGATGCAAAATAGATAGAAAAAGCACGAGTGGCTATTGCCAATTCTTGGGTGGATGTTTGATCACTTGGGCTTCTAAGAAGCAACACTCCGTTGCACTCTCCACTGCTGAGGCAGAATATGTCGCAGTAGGGAGTTGTGGGACACAAGTTCTTTGGATCAAACATCAGCTCCAAGATTACAACATAGATCTTGATGTGCTCCAATATTATGTGACAACACGAGTGCTATTAATTTGTCAAAAAATCCAATCCAGCATTCTAGAACTAAACATATTGAAATCCGTCATCACTTCATAAGAGATGAAGTCAGCAAGGGCAACTTTGCACTGCATTTTATTGAGACTGAAAGACAACTTGCTGACATTTTCACTAAACCCCTCAACAATGATAGATTCACCACCTTGAGAAGAGAATTGGGGTTATGCAGGTCTCCTCATGAAAATCCATAACAGCCTTTCTGCAACAATTTTCTGTAATGATCACTGATTGTTTTCTGGTAAATATATGTTACATTAAGGGGGAGTCTAGGCTAGTGAAGTTCAGCATGCATGCATATGGCCAGCTCAGTTAGCATGTCTTCTTCAGTTAGCATCTCATGATAGGTACTAGTGTCACTAGTCATCTAGCTGAAACTGGTGGAAATTGAGCAGACTGAGCCGACTGCTTGGCATGATCCTTCTCCTTGTTGCCTATATCCTGTTCATGTTTTTTAAACCTCTACAAACCCAATTCAATCAAAATCTTCACAGCCTACATCAACAAAATCTCACTTCCTCTAACTCTGCAAAGACTCTTGAACTAAGGGGGAGGGTTTGTATACACCTCTTCTATTCTGAAATCGTTGGGCTGTCACATCCACTATATGATGAACATAATTCTGAGAACATAGTAAGAACAAGTTTGGTTGGCTGTAAAATGAGCTTGAGTTGTCATGCTTCAATAAACTAAACATATAGGAGTATGCCATTTACATGCCCTTGAATTTTATAATTGAGAGTAGTAAAGTTATCTTACTCAAAGTGCTCATGCTGTCAAATGAAAATCAAATTCAACTAATTCATGAATGCCTTGGGAATACGCTATTATCATGTCTGTCAGGCAGAGCAATGGAATGGCCTCTGAGAAACTGCTGTCTCTCCCTACAAAAAGAGTGATGTATAAAAAGGGAGAAACACGTGTGTCATGAAGAGTCAAGCTACCTCTGCCAGTATGAATAAGGGGGTGGGAGTACTGAGTAACTGTGGATACTGGCGTCTAATCAACGTGTATCCTCACGCAAAAAGGTGCTCACCAATTTCCAAGTGAGACGGTTAGGCATGCAAAGTAGCCGGGGTCTCTGGCGTGTAAAAAGCGTGTTACCTCGTGCAGAAATGTATGTGATAAACCTGACCACTCATCGATCAATTAATCAAAAATGTGTGTATGCAGTTCAAAATTTGTTAGTAAAACTGTCAGACAAGTTAGATGGTTGACCCTTGGCACCTCATGACAACAAAATTTTCCTGAATTCATATTGCAGCTGGCATTTTGGTCAAATTAACTTGTGCAAAATCAATCATAAGGTTACTAGATCATGTAAAGAACCATATCCCACTTTGTTGAAGTTTATTCCTGTCTTGACACTCAAACACACTGATAAAGCCCCAAATTTATTTCACTAAATTCTTCAGAATGAAATTCATTAAGTTAGTGGACAAATCAACTAATACGATTCTTTATGGAAAGGATTTAAACAAAAGCCCCCCCTTTCAATTTAAGGTCTTCGCAGGTTTGTTTTCAAAAAACTCTCATTCGCATCAAACTCTCATCTGCCTCTCTCATTCACCAGAACACTCATATTGCAAATGCTCAGATGGCAGTTCATGCACAGCTTAATGACATAGTCCACAGACTGAGTTGGACTGAGTCGCAGTTAGCTCCACTGCCTCCACCAGGGTCTTAAGTTAGGTTCCCCCCCTTCTTCTTTTGCTGATGACAAAGGGGGAGAAAAGATGATGTCAGTCATTGTAGGTTGTAGGATGTCAAATGTCAAATGTCAATGTCAGTCAGTTCTTTATATAATTCAGTTCTTTATATACTCAATGAGATGTTTGGCTTGGCTACAGTTTTCAAATGCACTGCACTTATGTACTCATACTTGATATATTGATTGCAAGGGCGTCACAATGACTTTTGGTTGTCATCACCAAAAAGGGGGAGAATGTTGTGCATCCCTAGTTTTGATGATGACAATCCACAAATCATTGAGATACTCACTTAAACACAAGTAGAAACATTCTCCAATTTATGAATCAATAAGAACTTCATTCTTCCATGAATCCAGGTACTGATGACATTGCAGGCAGTGGTAAAGTGATATTCACTCCAAGGGTTCCACTGATCAACAGTTTGATGGAAGAGATTAAGCGTCTCGTTTAGCGTCTTTATGCATGAAGCTTCAAGTCTGCACATCGGTAGCCAGTGCATGCATTATCTAGCAAGTCCATACAGACTTAGCGAAAGCTTAGCAACTCTATACACTGGCACTGTTAAGTCTGCACATTTGTGGCCACGTCTCACCTGCATGTTCATCAAAGTCTGTACAGCCACCGCCTCAAGCATTTCAAAGTCCACACATCACTAAAGCATGCACTGTCAAGTCTATACATCGTCAGCCTCTTCTTTCAGCGTTTCACATGTTGGCAAGTCTACACAATAGAAGTCTATACATTGGACGTTCAAAGTCTGTACATCGGATGAGCTTCTAATATCAAAGTCTATACAGCTTGTATATTGCCCTGCTTCAAAACGAAGTCTATACATTCGTTTCTAAGGCAAGTCTGTACATCGCCTGTGGGCATCAAAAGTCTGTACAACGCTGCATGCGTTTCGTCAAAGTCTGTACAGCCTCTACAGAACCTTCAAGTCTGTACACGGTTCAGTCGTTTTGGTTTGTCCACTCATCTTGAAGTCTATACAGTGCATCGTCTCTTCCAGCGTCTCACGCTATCAAGTCTGTACAGCATTAGCCTACAGCGCATCGTCTCTCAAGTCTGCACATTGCCAGGTTGCGTCTCACCTAGCGTCTCAGTGGCAGGTTGAAAGTCTGTACAGCATCACAGTCTCACTCAGCGTCTCAAGCTTCATCAAGTCTATACACTCGTGAGAAGCCAAAGTCTATACATTGGGGCTCGTCCAGCAAGCAGAAGTCCATACATTGGCCGCTGTCATGAGAAGCCAAAGTCTGTACATTGGCCGTTGCCATGCAAAGCCAAAGTCTGGACACTCAGTTACAGACTTGCTGCTTCAAGCTTCTAAGTATGTACATCCGTTGCGTGAGGCCTGTCAAAGTCTGGATAGAACCTATAGAAACTAATTCCGATTTGAAGGTCTAAAAATCTAGAAAGAAGTTGAAGATGGCACGTGGATAAAGGCATGGGAGAATATTCTGGTCGATCTGTTGCTGTATCTCTTGGAGATCGAGTCAGCCTTGCAAATAGGATTGAAGAAACTGAAAAATAGATTTCCGCCCTAAAAGTAAGCAGAGAATCTGAGCGCGAATATCGGATTGGCTCAAGCTTCTGTCTCGCGCCAATTCTTGATGACAGATGGAGGGAAACAAAAAGAAAATATGCATGCCTAGAGAGGTTGTGTGCACATACGATTAGTGAGAGTGGAAGACAAGGGTTTTCTGCAAGAAGGAACCGGCCGCGTTCAAGCCATACTATGCAGTTCGTGTAGATGTAAGAAGATCTGCTGCTGAAGACAATGGGGATCCAGCTGTGCAAGAGCTCAACCATCTGAAGACTACCCAGCTCAGAGATCAGGATCTCAATGCGCCAGCAGCCCTATGCACTTGGATTTGCCAAAATTCTGAAATCTCATATCTTCAGTTTAATGGTTCCTTGTCGTTCTTAAATCAACTATTTTCTTCTGATTGTATCAAGCTGTGAGGCAACAGTGTCAAGCTGTGAGGCAGCAGTGTCAAGCTGTATGTCAGCGTGTGTGCAAGCTGTGAGGCAGCAGTGTCAAGCTGTGTGTCAGCGTGTGTGCAAGCTGTGAGGCAGCAGTGTTGCTTGAGACAAGGGTCTCTTGGTAGTGAAGCCTCACTCAAGTTGAGTGAGGGGTGGATGTAAGTCTCGCATAGAGACTGAACCACCTAAAAAGATCATCGTGCATGTGTGATGAGTTTTGGTGTGATTGCTTTCGTTGCATATTAGTTTATAATCTTGATGCATTAAGTAGCTTGATCTTATTGACACTCTAGTTAGTTACATTGACTCGAGCAATAGTTCAAATAAGGTTGGAATAAATTAAAAAGGGGGAAAGATCTATTCACCCCCCTTCTAGATCTATTCAATCCTCACACAACAGCGTTGTACGGGCGACCCTGTCGGACTCCACTCGATTGGTCAGAGGTTGGTGAGCATGTTGTGACGGGGCCAGAGCTGGTGCAGCAGTGCATTGATGTAGTGCATCTTGTTCGTCAGAACATGTTGGCGGTGCAGAGTCGGCAGAAGAGCTATGCCGATCGGCGCAGGTAGCCACTCTGTTTTGCGGTCGGTGACCGTGTATTTTTGCGAGTCTCTCCCATGAAGGGCATGATGATATTTGGACAGCGTGGGAAGCTGAGTCCCCGCTATGTTGGTCCTTTCCTCATCGTAGAGCGCATTGGTGCGATTGCTTATCGGTTGCAGCTACCTCCTGAGTTTGCAGCAGTGCATGATGTGTTCCATGTCTTGATGTTGAGGAAGTATATGCCCGATGTTTCTCATGTGTTAGAGAACTTGGTTTGGCCCGAGGTGACTCCCGATCTATCTCTACCGGATTCCCTATCCGTATTGAGGATCGACGAGAGCAGCACCTGCGGAACAATGGTTAAGCTGGTGTGGCAGCGGCACTCTGGCGGTGAGGCTTCTTGGGAGCGTGAGGACGAGATGCGTCAGCAGTTCCCTTACCTATTCAAGTGAGTATCCCTTTTCTTTCGCCTGTGCTTTATTTTAAATTTTGAGGATGAAATTTTTTTAAGGGGGGAGGGCTGTAATATCCTGGACCCTTCAGATCCTTCTTTTCGGATCCCGCACCTGTTTTCTCAGAGAGTCCGACTCCGTTGTGTCTGAAATTATGTTTCAGACATCTTTTGTGTTCGGATCCGTGTGATTCAGATCAGTTTCGGAGATCCTGAAACGTGTTCCGTAGCTTTTTCCGCGTGTTTTCCGATTCCCGCGTGTGTGTTTCGACAGGACCTACGGAACCCCGTAGCGGGTGAACCGGGTCGTTCACCTTGGCGCGAGTGGTACCATGTCGATCAGTGCTTTCCAACAATCGTGGTGGTATGTTTTTCTATTTTTCAGTATTTTCTAAAAAATCCAGATTTTCTATAAATCCCTAACCCTTTTTCCTTTTTCTTTCTCCTTTCTCTCTCTTCTTCCTCCTTCTCTTTTCTTCCCATTGGAGAATCGACGCCCCCTCTTTCTCTCTCCTCTTTCGGCGACGACGCCGCGTGCCCCTCTGTCTACAGACGGCGGTGGGCGACGGCGTGGCGATGACGACGGTGGCGAGGTGACCACGGTGGCGTGTGTGGCTCGTGGGAAGCCCGAGGAAGAACGAATGGTTTTTGAAGATTGAAGGCGATCTAGGCGTTTTTGGGCCTCTTTGAGGTAGGGGGACGCATTCCCATGCTCATCCCTTTCCTTCCCGTGATTTCTAGGCCGAGGAGAGCTGAGAGGGGTGTGATTTCGTGCCGGGATAGGAAAACTCCATGTTTGAGGGGTGAGCCAGATTTCATCGATTTAAGGCGTTTCTAGCTAGATTTTTGGGGTTTCTAGCATGCTGGTGTTGAGTTATGGTTTTGATGATTGTTGTAATTGTTAAGTTATGGTTTTGATGATAACTAAACTTAATGTGTGCTTTAATGATGATAACTAAACCTGTGATGATTACACATGTTCTTGATGATTGTGCTCATTCATCTTATTGTTTATGTTGGGTTTGCAAGAGGCAAAAGGTTTCATAATCTCTTTAATGTGAACAAGCATGGTATTAACCATGACTATTTTGCTTGCAGGATCAACTCATGGTAGCCACCTGGTAAACCAAACGTGTGGATAAGCACCATGCTCCTCTACAATCCAAAACAGGTGATATATGTCATTTACTATCAAGAACCATTGGTAAGACTCCTACCTTGTATTAAAACGAAGCTTCATGCTTTAAACCATCAAGATTCACTCCTTTTCAAACTTGTGTTCATGAATCATTCCATGTGTTAAATCGAGTCTAAACAAACTTGTAATCAACTATAACACAAGCCCTTTTCAAGTATCGAACCAATGGATAGTTTCAAGTGAATTAACACTTGACTTTTGCAGGTTTGGAGACTGGCGGTCGACCTGTGGACCCTTGGCGGTCGACCTGAAATCACAGAACTGAAAAATTGGCACCTGTGAACCTGGCGGTCGACCGCCAGGAGCTAGCGGTCGACCTATTTTCCCAGTAGCCACAAAGTTACAGAATGGCCCCTAGCGGTCAACCGGCAGCCCTCTACCGGTCGACGTCCAGCCCCGAGGCCCTCCTTTGTTGACTTTTGTGTCAAGTTCGAAAAGAGGTCCTTCACCCCATTTCTTTAATCCCAATGCTCCCAATCACCCCAGATTTTGTGGATCTAGGTCTAGGACTTGTCTCCTAACCTTCCAAGGGTTATAAAACCTCTCTTTGAGGTCATAAACCCCAAGAGGCTCCAAGAAAATAAGAGAGATCAAGTTGGCTCAAGGAAGAGGAGGAATATCACTATAGCCGTGAACAGTGATTCGAAGATCAAAGCCTCATCATAGTTGAAGATCCAAGATCTATTTTGAAGCTTTCATCTTCCCATGAATTGAAGCAACCCCAAATCAACCTAGAGAGATCAAGATAGCAGCTATCAAAGGAAGGTTGCTGCAACGATCGTGAACAACATTCCTTCCACCAAGATCTTCATTCGATCGAAGCCATTCAAGCATCAACTGAAGCCATTCAGTCATCTTTTAAAGCCAGGGAGTTCCAATCAAGCAAGGATCTCAAGAAGAGCTTAAAGGAAGGCTGTCCAAGTGAAGAGAAGAAGAAGTATTGCAGCAGTGAACAGTACTCTGTGCAAGGAAACCTACATCCAATACAAGGCCATTCAAGCTGAGTCTCAAGCCATTCAGGTGAAGAAGGAATCAACGCGAACATCTGGAGCATACACTCAGGGGGAGCCTAAATCAGGAGCATTCTAAACTGTGGTCTATTTACTTTGGTGTCTTGTGCTTTAAGTCTCATATTTGTGTTTCATCATAAACTGCAATAACTTGTGTGTGTGTGTGGATCGTGTTGGATCCGTGGTTGTTTGTGTGTGTGTTGTAATTGATTCGTGTGTGTACGTGGATCTTCCTAGATCTGTGTTTGTGTGTGTGAGGGTCTTTTTAGATCCGTTCGATCTTGTGTGTGTGGTTGTGATCCGGTTGTCGGATCGTGTTGGAGTTCATCTCCGTGTGTGTGTGTGTGTGTGTTGGAGCTTGTCTCCGTGTGTGGGTTGGGGCGCGTCCCCGCGTATGTGTGCAGGCGTCGTCCTGCGTGTGTGGTTGGAGTGTTGTCTCCGTTTGGGGATTTATCCCCGAGTGAAGCCTCACCGGGTTTGGTGAGGGGTGGACGTAGGATTACCGTCATTGCATCCGAACCACCTTAAAAATCGCTGTGCATTGTGTGTTATTTGTGTGGTTTGATTTTTTTCGTTGTATGGTCGTGTGGGAATGGTGAGTTTGAGAGATTTGGTTAATTAGTTTTCAATTGCTAATTATTATTTACCACCTATTTTGTAAAAATCCAAAAGTTTTCTTAAAATTGGTAAACACTCAATTCACCCCCCTCTTGGGTGTCATTGATCGCGGGACTTCAATTGGTATCAGAGCCAAGGCTCTAATTTTATAGATCTAACGATCTAGAGTAATCCAGATCAATGACTACCATTATGTACACCTTGAATTCTCCACCGGTGTTTGATGGTTACAATTTTGATTTATGGTTAGGAAGGATGTGCAGTCTAGTCAACTCATATGATCCTAAGTTATGGAAGCTTATCTCACATGGTCCTTATGAGTTGCCTAAAGATAAATCTGTCTGGACCGCAGATTCCAAGCTCAAACATGATCAAAATTATTTGGTTCTAAAATTACTTATTGCTGCAGTTGATTCTAATCATTTCCCTTTTGTCTCCCATTACAGATCCGCGAAGGATATCTTGGTCGGCTTAACCAAAGTCCGGGAAGAGCATGAAGATCAATGTCTTGTGACAGGCACGAGTGATCAAGGGAGTGATCAACAAGTTGAATCAAGCTCAAAGGTAAATTATGATTCTGATAATGAAGATGAATTCAGCTATGAGGAGTTATTGATTGCATATGATGAGCTTGCTGATAAATATGAGAAGGTTAAGTCTGAAAACAAAAAATTGAAAAAGAATGTTGGACAAAATAAATGTGATTCTCCATGTAAAGAATGCTCACACTTGAAGGAATTGATTGATGGTCATGTGTTCGACATTGAAATTCATAAAGATCAAATATCTTCTTTGAGAAATGAAAACAAAGAGCTGAGAGAGAGAGTAAGTCTTATGAACAATGGTCAAAATGAGTTTGCTCATGATAAAAAACTTGAAATGGAAAATGAGAAACTGAAGGAATTGAACAATACCATTTCTGAAAGATTGCTTGCTCTTGAAAAAGGAAAATTTGTGAATATTGATGAATCTGAAAAAGTGCATACTTTGCTGCAAGAAATTGAAAGTCATAAAACCATCAATGCTACTTTACATGAACAAGTCAACTCCTATGAAAATAAGATGGTTTCCTATGAATTTCACATTGCATCTCTTCAATCTGAAATTCTTGACTTGAATGTTTCATTGTCTAGATTTGTGAATGGTCAAGAAAATTTAGACAAATTATTGGGGTCGAAAGTGAATTTTCAAAGGGAAGGGTTGGGTTTTAATCCTGTGAACAAAAAGAAGTTTGAAAATAAAATTTATACATCTTTTGTGCACAGTTCAAACATAGCCAGTACATCAAATGGGTCTCCAAATCAATCTTCTTCATATATAATAAAAAGATCAAATGAAAATTTGAAAAAGAAAAATCATGTTGCACACACACATGCATCTACAAAGAAAATCAATTTGCATCAAAAATTCAAAAATGCTGCTAGCACCTCCATGCATGTTGAACATACATCTTCCACACACACGCACAACTAATTAGAAAGAAACTCACATGTTTTTATTGTGGAAAACATGGACATGCTATGCATAATTGTTTCATTATGAAGAATGATGATTTGAGAGCATGTCGAAACCAAGCTGTTTTAAAAAATGCAAAGAAAGTCTTCACCACAAAACCTTCCATGCATTGTAATCATTGTGATAAATGGGGTCATACAACCTCACATTGTTGGTTATTGTTGAAGAGAAAGAACTCCCACTCAACACATCATGCTCACGCACACAAATCAGTAGAACCCATGAGAAGGAAGAATATGATGTCACGTGCCTTCTACCATCACTTTGGCAAATCTGGGAATGTTAAGCATGATTGGTTTCTAAAAAAAATGATGATTTGGATGTTGTCAAAAGTTGAAAATCACATGCCCATGTTACTGCTAACCCACAAGGACTCAAAAAGATTTGGGTACCTAAGAAGGCCAAATGAGAAATCTGTTTTGCAGGTGTGCCTTGGGAATATAAAGCATGAAATTTATTTTCGCCAAAAAGGTAAGGCACACGAGTCAAGTGACTCAAGAAAGGCTAAAACAGAAAATCAAAAATAGAATTTGGAAAGTCAAGTGATATCCCTCTCACTCTCTTCAGTAGTGGTGGCATGGCTTTATTCATATTGTGCTGAATAGTCTTGTGATAATGCACATGTCCGTACATGCATTCCATTCATTGTTGTTTGTATACTCGTGCATATATCACTTGTCATATAACATCTTGTGGTAGGAGAGCTTGAAGATTCTTCAGATCATGTTTTCACTACACATATTGAGTTTGCATACACTTTCATACTCTGTCATACATAAGTTGAACATTGTGTATTCATGCCATAATGCATTGCAATTTCCCTGCCTTCATCATCCATGATTACATAGTATATCAAATGGTGACATGTGGAAGGGTAGGTTAAGCCTGTCTGAAAACTATCACTACGCGTGAGGTGATCTTCAGATCTAAGTTCTCCGCATGGTACTATGAGTCATTTACTTAAAAGGCTGCATATGGGATCGGATTATCACCAAACATCTTGCATTCATGCACACACTAAGGGGGAGCAATCACATTCATCATATAGGCTTAATGTTTAGGTTCACACATGAATCATGCATTGCATCTAGATTTGTCTAGGGGATGCTGGTTGTTAAATTATTTTGGCATGTCACTGTCAATAAACTTAAATCAAAATTGACAACTTAAGTCCTCTTGTCATTGGATGCAAATTACACTCCCCAAGCCCAAATGATGCTGGTCATCCATAGTCAGGCTTGAATCAACTAAACATATACCATTGCAAGGATGAAAAATGATGAAAACCTTCTCAATTGCCACAAGAAGATGAGATACCAGAACTTGAACAACCTCCAGGATCGACTTGAGCATAAGCTGGTGGAAGTCCTAGTACGTGCTAAAGCAAGTGCCTAAGGTATGGTATGAAAGGTGGAAAGCTTGAAAATGATGAATGCTCAAGGCACAAGTATTGAAAATAAATTTCTGATCTCTATTTCGGAAAACAAAAAAATTATTGTTAGAATGCATTACATATTTTTTAATCACCATTGCATCAATGCACTTCATGCTTCTAAAAATTCATATGCTTGTTTATCATTGCATGACTACGTGGTATATCAAATGGTGATTTGATGAAGGGCAAGTCATTCTTGTCTGAAGACTATCACCATGCGTGAGAATGCATCTCTGCCTTGTACCACGAGTCACTTGTCCATTTAGGTCATAGGTTGCATATATTTCAAAAATAAAAATATCATTGTGTATTTTGTGCACATGGAAAGGGGGAGCTTGTCTTTAAATGAATGTGTTCGAATTGTGAGTCTAACTCATCCTTGTGGACATGCATCTCATACTCACTGTCATATCTGAATTGATCATGACATTGCTGTGTGAGTTTCAGGATTTCTATGACTGCATGAATGTTCAGATAATGTCGAACATGAAATATTTCTCACATATATTGCTTCATCTGAACTACTCAATAAAAAATGGCTAGCCTCGCTTTAGGCTACTGTCAAGCTTGCTTCCTTTTAAAGGCATGTGGTGATGCTCATTGAACTCAGGTATGCATTCTGAAAACTTGACACTTTGTTACTCTGGTTTGATAAGTGAAGATCTTGAAAATTGTGTGTGAAATGATTGGTCATTGAATACCTCTCAAACTTGAACTGCATGATTACATCTGAATTGAACTGCCCTTCTGGTATATCAAATGGCGTTTGTGGAAGAGTGGATTATGTCCACTTGGAAATATTCCCTATGCGTGAGCTGGGTCTTTGGACTAAAATCTCTGTCTTGTACCAGATCTTGACAATTGTAACTGGCTTATGAAATGTTGATCTGTGAATGGATCCTTGACTTGAGCTAATTATATTCAAGATATGTTTTGATCAAATGATCTAAACATTTGGCTTGTGGATGATTTCTCATTTGAAAATTGTGAAATGCTATTGAAAATATGATTTTGAACAATTCTGAAAATTGGGTTGCATTGCTTAACTTTTGATCATGTATGCACCCTTATTCATAAAGGTCATGTCATGAAAGTTGATTGTTTGATTCAAGAATAAAATGTGATTGCCATTCATCTCACCGGGTTGAAAAATAAGCACTTGCATCTCATTTTTGCATTGCATTCTTATATCCTCACAGGCTGCATTGCATTAGAACTCATGACATTGCATATCATTAGTTGGCATCCATTCCATTAGTATCAAATTGACATCACATTGCTCGCATGCATGTCATAGTGCATTTGCATAAACTCCCAATGTGTGCCTGTGTGCTATTATATGCTATTAAACCCCATCCTTTGGCACTTC
Organism: Amorphophallus konjac; assembly: GCA_022559845.1. Classification (NCBI taxonomy): domain Eukaryota; kingdom Viridiplantae; phylum Streptophyta; class Magnoliopsida; order Alismatales; family Araceae; genus Amorphophallus; species Amorphophallus konjac. Next base: position 91,839 of record JAHNEJ010003073.1, on the reverse strand, counting down.
TATGACCTTATGTCCTCTTGAAAAATAATGTTGCATTTGAGTCATTATTGGAGTGTTTCTTGTTGTACACTATGGGGGAGTTCTTATTTCATAAGTACATCTGTTTAGGGGGAGCTATCTTGTTATGTGTTCATGAAGTTTTCGGTATACATGCTGAATCAAATTCGCACACTTCTTGCACAAAATGTGAAAATGAGTGTTAATGTAGCACCCCGTATAAAAAAAATGAAAATAAAAATGAAAAAAATTATTATTATTAATATTTTCCAAATGAAGAAAAAAATATTAGATAAATTCTATAGGAAGCTTATGTAAGAAGTGGGAACACGGAGTCATCATATGTAAAGATTATTCACTTAACAAGTGGCTTCCTAATGTAGTTGGTTAAGTGATGTGCCTTTCAACCTAGTGACCAAGGGTTCAAATCCTAGCACCCACCATTTTACCTTTTGCCAAATAATTTACTGTTTCTATTAATATGTTTCATTAGATATAAAAAATTCTAGATGAGATAAATAATCCTCTCACGTCCATTATTCTTCCCTAGACACGTCTTATCCCTAACAGCCTGTACATGATGTCATTCCACTCAGATCGGATCTTGTCTCCCATCCTGTCGATCCTTATGTTATAAAATACTCCCTATACTGAGATTCCCTTCATTTTCTGAAGACTTGCTGCAGAGAAGGGGGAACCTCTAACGTTGCAGAAGAAAGCTGCCCTTTCTCTTCCATCTATACCTAGCTGTGGTCTCGTCTGAGAGAGGTAGGTTTTCTCAATTTTTGGCTAAACCCTAGTTAATCTAGGTAATGATATAGCATGCTTAGTAGGTGTTCTCAATTTTTAACTAAACTAGTAGCTAACCTAAGATGATTAGTCTAGGTAGTTAGTCTTAAGCTCATCTCCATGCGATATTTCGTGTTTATACATCATGTGTTAGCCTCATAGTTAGCATGTATTAGCTTTAATCTAAGAAAAGCCTCATAGTTAGCATGTATTAGAAAGGTAGTAAAATTAGTAAAGTATTAGTTGCATTAACTAATCTATTAGCATACCTAATCTATTAGCACACCTAATTAACCTGTTAATCTACCAAATCTATACCCTTGTGTCTATATATAGAGTTAAGTGTCTACACAGGTGTCGACACTTCGTGTCTAACTTGTAACTACACTGTACAACAGAGACTAAAAAGGAACAGTAAATGTCGACATTTGGTGTCGACACATGCAGAAACAGGTTGAAAAACAACAGAAATAAAATGTGAACAATTTATACCTTATTTATATAACACCTACATTTCCATACCTAAATATATAACAACAATATATATAGATTTATAGTCAAATGTTCGACACCTGCATATGCAAGTGTCGACACCTGCATATGCAAGTGTCGACACTTACATATAAAAGTGTTGACACTTATGTATACAAGTGTCAACACCTCCTAATGGAAGTGTCGACACTTCCATATATATAAATGTCTATATATGTATATAAATTCATATATATACTCCATTAATTGTATATACAAAACATATAGAGAACAATATAATATAAAATGGAGTCCTTCATTCTTACAGAGTATATATATATATTTGTAGAATGAAATTATTTTTTTTTATGTAAAAATCTAATTTTCACCACATTAGTTTATACATACTAAAAATTATCTCCAACATGTTAAAACTATTTCCATCATGTTAAAGTGACTTCCAATATGATAGAATTATTTTATACATAATGAGATATGAAAATTATTTTCAGCATGTTAAAATCTATTTAAAGCTATTTTTATGCATATAAAACTTACTTTCCTATTAAATAAATTAGTAAATTGATGCATGAAAATTACTTCCAGCATGATAATATTTCTTCCAGTATGGTAAAATTATTCCAGAACGTTATAATTATTTTTGGCATGTTATAATTATTTTCAGTGTATTAAAACTATTTTTCAGCATGATAATTCTATTTTCCTATCAAATAATTAGCAAATAAATGTAGAAAAATAATTTTTAGCATGATAAAAATTATGTTGTTATCAGAAAATTTATGTAATCAGCATGTCAACCTTATCTTATCATTCTATTAGTAAGTTAATTATTCTAGCATGTTAAGCATTAATTTTAGCATGTTAATAATTAATTTTCAGCATGTAAAAACTAAATCCAGCATGAAAAAAATTATTTTTATCATCTTACCAGTAAAGTAACATATGAAACTCATTCTCAGCATGTTAATATTATTTTTAGCAAGTTAGAATTATTTTCAACATAAAAACTTATTTTCATAATTAAATTCTGGTTATTATAATAAATCACCATTTTGGCTAACCCATATATCTATATCGGACAGAAGATATACATACCTATAACCTCCATTATGCTGGACAGAATTTTATAATCGGATATATATATATATTGGATAAAATATATATATATATATAAAACTAATATCGACATTTGTGTCAACACCAGCAAGTTAGTCTCAAACCCCTATTGTCATTAGCATGTATCAAACGTTACGGGTTTTACTCCTAGTTCGTCCCTACATAACGATACGCCTTGGATTCTATTCTATAATCCACCTTATAAACATCCTACCGGGTCAATCCTTGAAATTCCATATTGGCTATAAACGAGAGTGGATGTCGACAAACATGACTAATGCTATGCATATGGGGCTCGGTCTGGTCCTGGGAGGAGCACCCGAAGGTACTTGTGCCCATGGGAGTTTATTGACCACGGTGTTTAGCATTGCACCGGAGTACTTGCTTGCTAGACTTTAGGCATTCCACTCATTCTCGTGATATTACTTGATTGATTGACTTGAGACCCGCAGAAGGGTAGAAGTGTTTACTTGAATGCATTATAAATAGCCAATTCCAGTTATACATGCTTAAAACTACTTTGCTTACTAATGCTAGCTTGATTAACATGTTGCTATTCCAGTTATCACTTCTTAGTTATCACTGACTTGATATCATTTACTATCACTTGCTACTACTGCTTGAAATCGTGAAATCTATATACTCTCACTTTCTACTCCTGTCGATTTTACGAATTCTTTGATATCTATCTGTCTGCATGCATAGTTTACCTACACTAAACGAATGTATAATTCACTTAAAGCATGTTAGAACTTGAGATGTAAATCCTACTAAGCGATTCGCTCATCTAGTTATTTTCTAACCTTTTCAGGTAGTTCGGATATCAGCCAGAACTCGGAAGGGAATGAGTCTGAGTGATGAGTGTAGAAATGGAGTTATCATGTTGTCTTGTTAATTGTGCTTGTGTAATGGTGTTATTGTAATCCCACTTATGTCAGTCATATCCAGTTATGTCAGACGTTAGTTGTGTTAGTCCAATTGATTAGAACTGTAATAAGGGCTTGAAGCCTCGTAGTTGGACTTGGAAATGTATGTAGTTGTCATTTGATTAGTTGTAACAATCATCCTATTTGTATTAATTTCAAGTTAAATCTTAGTTATCTGCGTACTCTATTAACTATCAAGGAAGAATTCCATTGATTAGCTAGCTCACTTTGGTTCTATATAAAACTGTCGCGCCACGGGTAAGCTTCCGCACTCGGGACGTGACAACTTTCTTGGTATCAGAGCCTAGGATTTTAATTTCCTAAGTAAAAACCTGAGTCCAAAGATATAAATGTCTAATAGAATTATCTATTGATAGGTTTAGATCTTACCTGGTGAGATGGGTAAAGCCAAGGGTTAAGTTTAACAATGACAATTGACCCCATAATAACGAAACCCAATATTTATTACACCTTAATTCTTTTGTAGTATTATGGCCGCTGAAAGAGCACAATGGCGCGAGATGCAGCGCACTGTGCAGGGACTTACGCAGGCGCTACAGCAAGTGGCGCAAGGCGGTGTTGGCGGTGCTCACCGTGGAGCTGGTGTCCTTCACCTGGATTTTCGTAACATGAACCCACCAAGATTCACGGGTTCGGTGGACCCTGATGATGCCGAGAATTGGCTGAAGGAAATTGAGAGGATCTTCCGTGTAATGCAATGCACGGATACAGAGAAGGTTCTATTGGCTACGTTCCAACTAGAACGGGATGCTCGATGCTGGTGGGAATCCGTAGAAGCAACACTGCCCGACAACCATGTCACCTGGGTGGAGTTTGTTGAACACTACAACAACAAGTATTTTTCTGACCGTGTTCAAGAGAAGAAGGCCACGGAATTTGCCGCGTTAAAGCAACGGAGCCTGAAGGTGGCCGAATATGAGGCCCAATTCTCAAGACTTTCCCGTTATGCACCCCACTTGGTGTGTACGGAAAAGATGAAAGCAAGGAGATTCCTCAACGGGCTACGGCCCCAATATATTACACAACTTGCGCCAATGGACATCCAAGTCTATTCGGAAATGGTTCGGCGTGCTCAATTGTTGGAAGATGCCACTGAATTCTCTGAAAGGATTCGAGGCAGGGACAAGAAGGAACCCGTCCCTAGTATGGGAAACTTCAAACCACCATTTGGTAAGAAGTGATTCTTAAATGGAGGAGAATTTTCTAATGAGAAGAGGTTCCAGAAAAGCAACAAGCCCTTCTCTACAATCAACAATAAGCCTTCCTCCGCCATCACACCTTCCAAGGAAATCTGCAAGTATTGTGACAAGGTTGGTCATAAGACTGAGGAATGCTGGAGGAAACTGGGAGCATGTCTCCGATGTGGGAGTCGAGAGCATCGAATCCCCGACTGCCCCTTGATGAAGGAACAAGCCAACAAAGACGAGAAGCGTCTGGTAAAGAAACAAGGCCGTCTCCAAGCTCTTCAAGGGACGGAACCCATGGAAGGAGGAATCGTGGAAGGTACACTAACTGTTTGCTCTAAACCTGTAAAAGTTCTATTTGATACTGGAGCAACTCATTCATTTGTTTCCATGAGATTTACTGCCTCATTTTCTAAAAAACCTGAATGGTTAGATTTAGTAATATCTACACCTCTTGGAAACAAGTCTGATATCATGCATCACTACCCAAGTTGTGAGGTTATGGTCCAAGGTAACAATCTGCAAGTCGACCTGATATGGCTTGATATGGAGCATTATGATGTCATATTAGGAGCTGACTGGTTATCCACCTACCAAGCAACGGTAGACTGCCGGCATGGCAAGATAACTTTTGCATATTATTCCGAGTTAGTTTATATTAGCCCTCGGAATAAATCCCCTCTCATCTCAGCTCTTCGAGCTAGCAAACTTGTGAATAAAGGATGTGTGGCTTTCATAGCTTTTGTGACTGCCATGGAAGTCGAGAAGACTGAAATTGAAGACATCCGTGTAATTCGGGACTTTTCAGATGTTTTTCCTAAAGAATTACCAGGTTTACCCCCGGAGAGGGAAGTGTCGTTCACTATCGACATTATTCCTGGTGCTGGTCCTGTGTCTAAGGCACCCTATAGAATGTCTCCCGCCGAGTTGAAGGAGCTAAAAGAGCAGCTAATGGATTTACTGAAAAAGGGATTCATTAGGCCGAGTACTTCCCCCTGGGGAGCACCCGTGCTCTTTGTTAAAAAGAAGGATGGAACATTTAGGCTATGCATTGATTATCGGCAGTTGAACCATCTTATAATCAAGAACAAGTACCCGCTGCCGAGAATTGACGAGCTGTTCGACCAATTGTCTGGAGCTAACTATTTATCCAAGATTGATCTTCGGTCTGGTTACCACCAATTGAGGATCAAAGAAGAAGACATATATAAAACTACATTTCGAAGCAGGTATGGGCATTACGAATTTATTGTTATGCCTTTTGGACTAACAAATGCCCCCGTAGCTTTTATGCAGTTAATGAACAACATCTGTAGGCCTTATTTAGACCAATTTATTGTGGTCTTTATCGATGATATATTGATCTATTCAAAACTGAAGAAGATCATGAAGTGCATCTCAAGAAGGCATTACAGATATTGAGAGATAACAATCTATATGCCAAATTCAGCAAATGCCAGTTCTGGCTTGAAGAAGTGTCCTTCTTAGGCCATGTCATATCAAAGAATGGAATTTATGTTGATCCTGCGAAGGTCGAAGCTGTACAAAATTGGGGACGACCAACGAATGCAACGGAGATTCGAAGCTTCTTGGGTCTAGCTGGTTACTACCGGCGTTTTATTAAGGACTTCTCCAAGATTGCTGTCCCTCTTACCATATTAACTCGCAAGGAAGTGCCTTATGAATGGAGTGAAGACTGTGAGAAGAGTTTCCTAACTTTGAAGGATCTCTTGACTACTGCTCTGGTCTTATCTCTACCAATTGAAGGAGAGAAGTACGAGGTATATACCGATGCATCTGGTGTCGGCCTCAGATGTGTATTGATGCAGAATGGAAGAGTCATTGCATACTCTTCCTGGCAATTAAAGAAGCATGAAGAAAACTACCTATGCATGATTTGGAACTAGCCGCAGTGGTATTGGCTTTAAAGATCTGGAGGCACTATCTCTACGGAGAGCAATTCACCGTATACTCCGATCATAAAAGCCTTAAATATCTATTCTCTCAGAGAGAGCTGAACATGCGACAACGGTGTTGGCTCGAGTATCTCAAGGATTTCGACTTCACTATACAATATCATCCTGGTAAGGGTAATTCCGTAGCAGATGCCCTTAGTCGGAAGCCGAGAGCCCTAGTAACCAACTGTATGGTTCAAGAATGGAAGCTGTTGGAAAAATTCGCTAAACTCAATATAAGCATGGATGAGAATGACAGGTGTATTACTCTATGTCTCTTAAGTGTACGTCCGGATTTGCTAGCTGAAATCAAGAGGTTGCAAGAAGAAGATCCTACCCTAGTGGAAATAAAAGAAAAGCTAGACGAGAAATCTGATTTCAAGTTGGCACTCGATGGCAGATTATTATACCATGAACGGATATGTGTACCAGACAGTCCTGAGCTGAAGAAGAGGATTCTTGAAGAAGCTCACCGATCGAGGTATACGATCCACCCTGGAGCCACTAAGATGTACCAAGACATAAAAAGAACCTTTTTGTGGCTCAACATGAAAAGGGAGATAGCGGACTTCGTGTCTAGATGCTTGACATGCCAACAGGTGAAGGCAGAATATCAGAAGCCCGCTGGAAGATTGCATCCACTAGATATTCCCAAGTGGAAATGGGAAGACATCGGCATAGACTTCATCATGGGTTTGCCCAGGTCTAGGGGCGGACATGACGGAATATGGGTAATCATTGATCGCCTTACTAAATCGGCTCATTTCTTGCCTATAAAGAGTCGATGGTTGGTTGATGTTCTTGCTGCCTTATATATCAAGGAGGTTACTAGATTACATTGAATTCCTATGTCTATAGTATCTGACCGAGACCCACGCTTTACTTCTCATTTTTGGAAGGGTCTACAACATTCTCTGGGAACGAGACTCAACTTTAGCACTACTTTTCATCCCCAGACAGATGGTCAGACTGAAAGAACAAATCAGGTTGTTGAAGATATGTTAAGGGCATGCATTATAGATTTCGGCGGAAGCTGTCATGACCACTTACCCCTAGCCGAATTTGCCTACAATAAGAGCTACCAAGCCAGTATCCAGATGGCACCTTTTGAGGCACTTTATGGCAGGAGTTGTCGATCTCCAATATGCTGGGATGAAGTCGGTGAAAGACAACTTCTAGGCCCAGATATGGTTAGAGATTCAACTGAAAAGATACACCTTATCCGAGAGAGACTCAAGATAGCTCAATGCAGGCAAAAATCTTATGCTGATAACAGAAGGAGAGATTTGGAATTTCAAGTGGGTGACCATGTATTTCTCAAGGTATCTCCCGGCCAAGGTATTAGAAGATTCGGTGTTAAGGGCAAGCTTACACCAAGGTTTATCGGTCCATTTGAAGTATTGGAGAGAGTAGGCGAGGTGGCTTACCGCATTGCCTTACCTCCTCAACTCTCGGAAGTGCACAATGTATTTCATATATCTATGCTGAAGAAATATGTGCACGACCCTTCTCACATCATCAATCATGCTGAATTGGTGATTCAAAGGGATCTTACTTATGAGCAAAGGCCGATGTGGATCCTCAACCGTGAAGTTCGAGTTCTAAGGAGCAAGACGATCCCTATGGTAAAAATCCAATGAAATCGATGCTCGGAGCAAGAAGCAACTTGGGAGACCGAGGAATCTATGAAGAGAAGACACCCAGAACTATTTTAGTCGGCAAGTATCTTATACTTTCTACAGTATCCTTATGTAGTTGAATTTATCCTTATACAATTGAATTTGGGGACCAAATTCTTTTAAGTAGGGGCGGGTGTAGCACCCTGTATAAAAAAATGAAAATGAAAATGAAAAAAAATTATTATTATTAATATTTTCCAAATGAAGAAAAAAACATTAGATAAACTCTATAGGAAGCTAATGTAAGAAGTGGGAACACGGAGTCATCATATGTAAAGACTATTCACTTAACAAGTGACTTCCTAGTGTAGTTGGTTAAGTGATGTGCCTTTCAATCTAGTGACCAGGGTTTAAATCCTGGCACACACCATTTTGCCTTTTGCCAAATAATTTACTGTTTCTATTAATATGTTTCATTAGATATAAAAAATTCTAGATGAGATAAATAATGTAACATTGTTAAAATTATCCTCTCACGTCCATTATTCTTCCCTAGACATAATTTACTGTTTATATTAATATGTTTCATTAGATATAAAAAAAATTCTAGATGAGATAAATAATCCTCTCACGTCCATTATTCTTCCCTAGACATGTCTTATCCCTAACAGCCTGTACATGCTGTCATTCCACTCAGATCGGATCTTGTCTCCCATCCTGTCAATCCTTATGTTATAAAATACTCCCTATATTGAGATTCCCTTCATTTTTCGAAGACTTGCTGCAGAGAAGGGGGAACCTCTAACGTTGCAGAAGAAAGCAGCCCTTTCTCTTCCATCTATACCTAGCTGTGGTCTCGTCTGAGAGAAGTAGGTTTTCTCAATTTTTGGCTAAACCCTAGTTAATCTAGGTAATGATATAGCATGCTTAGTAGGTGTTCTCAATTTTTAACTAAACTAGTAGCTAACCTAGGATGATTAGTGGTGCGGACACCCGAGCAGTTGAGCGGCGTGACACGCCGAGCCACCGGTACCGCACACGGAGCACGACTCGAGCCACCTCAGCGTCCATCTGGCTCGGAGACAGCCTGGAGACTCCGCCTTGAGCCTCCCCATTTTTCATATTTAATTAGACTTTATTTGTGTGTAAGGTGTGTTTATTTCATTTTATATGGTTTGCAATTATGAGTGTACGAGGGGCTTATTTGTAAAATGGGACCCCTGGGCCCCATGAGACCCCCAGGCCCCCTCCCATTGGTCCATATCAGCCTTGTGGGGTTGGTCAACATCCAAGGTGGACATCTAGAAGCCTTGACTAGTCAATTGTCCACATGGGGGACAAGGGACCAAAATGGTCAACAATTCCAACCAAACCCACCTACCATGTCCCCCCCTTGGTCAAGGTGCGCCCCCCTCCCAATTTGTTTATTATTTTTTTTATGTTTTGATCAAACTTCATCCTAGCCATCCATCCCTAACCCCTGGATCCAACGGTGGAGGATGGATTAGAAGGGTGACCTATATATGCTTGTATTTTCCTATTTTCATGAATTAATGCCATTTGATTTAAAGAAATTCAAGAGCAAGGGCTGGTGCGCCCCCCTCCTCTCTCCTCCCTCTCCCCCTTGAAGCTGTGAAGGCTTCCATTCTGAGGTGTGATGCCTCGTGTATCAGTTCCGACGATCGCCGCCGCCGCCACGAGCCGCCACCGCACCGCCTTCGCCATCAACGGAGTTCTGCCCGCGCAGTACCACAGGAGCTTCCACGAATTTCCTGTCTCAACCCCGAGCTCAGATAGATCTGGAGATTTTACTGGGTGTTCCAGAGGTGTCAAGGACATCCCACAAATTTTGGTTTGCCATTCAGATCTAGTTTCATATTTTTTTATTTTCGTCCACTCTTCCATTTCGGTTCTGCCAGAGTTCTGTCCAGATTCATCCACGCCCTGATTTTCATGTCTTAGGTCCACTTTTTGATTTATTTTGGTTCGCCCAATTTTACTAGAGGTTCCACCCATCCACCCCTTCATCCAAAAGTTTTCTCAATTTTTGGTTCATCCATTTCATATTTTCTAAAAATCGTTTGCAGTCCCAGCTACACTTCTGTCCCCCTGTTCCCAGATCCGACCACCAGTCACCCCAAAAATCATAGTAAATCACCACCACCTCCAAATTAAATTCCAAAAATAGTCCCCATTCCGTGGTTTGATCTCGTATAACTTTTAAGAAGAGCTCAAGAGCTGAATTGGAGGTTTACTAGGCGGTCAACGGTGGTTCTTAGACAAGTACCCTGCAAATCTGAGGTTTCGGTTACTGTACAACAGGGGCTTGTAAATTCATTAAAGTTCTTATCCGACCAGATCAAGCAGATCTCTCTGGGTCTAGATTGAAGCATTTGAAGAGAGCGTTCCAACGATAGCTCATGCGTCCCGATCCGACATCGGGATTGATCGCAGCGGCCGTTTTCGCCGGAGCGCGCGCCTGAAAACAGTAACTAAAAATCCGTGGGCAGCAACTTCAAAGCTTGGGAATCGGGACCGATCGACCCCCGATCGGTGTTCTCGGCCGACCGCTGTCCGTGGAGGCGCGCCACCAGGGGTCCCCATCATAGTGGGTCCCACCCCCGCAGATCCGGAGGACAGCGCCATCCGTGGGCCCCGCGGGCCCGCAGAACCCGCCGTTCGGAAAGCACGAAAACGCCGAGTTCGGCACCGCCGGGCGACATCAAGATGCTGCCCGTCAACCCGAGTTGCGTGATTCCCGGGCTCCACATGTGACCTTTTACCTCCCTGCGTGGAGTGGGTCAAATCTTTGTATTGCTGTGATGTTGTTTAACCGGGAGTCCATAATTCGGCCGGGGTTGTCTTCGCCATGCCGGGTGCGTGGAGGTAATGGTCCGAACCTCTTGGCGTTCATTTGCTTAGCTAGTATACGGTCTTTTGCCGCTGCCGAGAGCGTAGGTACTAGCCCATGTGTCTATGTCACTGCTGTGAGAGTGAGTGTGACCCGTCCCGTGACTCGATCCGAGTCCGGAAGTTGAGTCGGACTACCCTTGACCTCCGCCGGTTCCTTAACCGCGCACGGTCCGCGCTTTCCCTCGCTTGGGACGACCAGTGAGCTTCCACTTCTGTTAGCGACGTTTTGCCACTAGGAGCTCGTAGTGTCAGGCTTAGTGTCTCCTTGGTGTGTACTGCTGGTCGCATCTTCATCTAGAGTCCGAGGGTGGCACCTAATAGTGTCGTCTCCCATGTCCATCCCGCATCAGTTTGGTATCAGAGCGAGTCGAGTCTAGGGTAGTCGTTGCATGAGTCTTGCATAGTCTAAGGTTACCCCACACACACCTTCACTCGGTATATCAAAAGGTGTTGTCCGATCGTTAGGTTACGCCTATCGGGAAGACCGCACACTTGTGCGAGTGACCTTCGGGTCGATTATCTCCGCCGCGTACCGAGTCTTGGTCGTATCTAGGGTGTAGTCGAGTCTCATTCTTTTCAAAACAAAAAAAAGGTGTTTTAAATTGCATTATTTTCAAAACAAAAAAAAGGGGTGTGTTTTCAAATTGCATTTAGGTCTAGGTGCATTAGTCGGTGTTTGCATTAGTTAGTGCATTCCAACCTTGCATAGCCGGTCTAGTGTAGTGTCCAAGTGTCGGCATGTCCAACATATAGTTCTCCCCCCAATTTCCCATGGATTCCCAATCACTCGGGCAATATGGCCGTTGGTCCACCCATGGGCTTGGCAACCACCCACTCCACTTCCGTAGGCCCGAAGCCTCGGATTTTTATGGCTCCAATGGCCCGGGCGACTACCTCAAGTGGGAGGCCGCCATGGACACATACTTTGATTGTTATAGTATGTCCGGGGCAATGCAATTCTCTTTCTCCAAAGAGCGGCTTCTTCATGAGGCTGCCGAAAAGTGGGATTACATCGAAAGAATGAGAGAGGTTAGGGGGCAATGGCCCATCGAGTCATGGTGGGACATGAAGAGAGAGCTTAGGAAGGTCTACGTGCCCCAACCGGTCACCTCCAACCGGCCCCACCCAATCACTTCCAACCAAGTGGGTTCTAGTTGGAGGCAAAGAGTCCCACACGTAGATGAGCCAAGACCCAATCCTAGGACGGTTGACTACAGGCGAGTCCACCATGATATCCCTATTCCAACCCACTCCGTTGCCGAACTTATGCAAATGATTTTGGACCGGTTGGATGGGGTGGATAGGACACGTACTCCTAGTGATGTACTCCAACCCGAGCCTAAGGAGGTCATCGCCGGTAGTCTTAACCCGGCCCCGTCAACGGAGTCCCCAAGCCCTCTCCCCATCATAGTGGATCCTCTTCTCCCACCCACGAGAGCCCCATTGCCTACACCCCCTGTCCGTCAGGAGGATAAGGGTAGGGACCCACTTATCAGGGAGCGTAGTGGGTCACGACAGCAGTGTTATCGCTGCCAGGGGTTCGGCCACTATGCCGGACAATGTCCCACTCGGACATCTCTAGCCATAAGGGACAAAAGGGTTGGAGAAGCCCCACTCTCCGATCTTTATTCTAAGCCACCTCAGCCCGAGCCACCCGTGTTTCTAACGGGTATGCTTGTCGTATCCGAGCCGCTTCTTAGCTGGCTCAAGAAGGGTTTGGTCCCACTTCCCTTCCCATCTATGGACCCTATCCTACCTCTGGTGCCAATCAATTCATTTCACACCACTTTCCGGTCTAGTCACTATGTGGATACATTGGATGACCTTCTTAAAGGGTTAGACCGGCAGTGGACATTTACGCACTTGTTGGCTCCAGGCTTCGACCGACCCACATGTCGTAGTTTCACTCATCCCGCTTTAGGGTCCATCACCTCCGTGTACACCGTGGGTCATGTTACCACGAAGGTTCTTCTACTCCTCCCTATGCCGGCCGAGCCCGATTTCATTCCCATTTGCCCAAGGGAGGAATCTTACTTTCTACCTATGACTGCCGTCCCACCTCTCACAATGAATGAAGGTGATCATTTACACCTCCAAGATTTCCAAATGTGGGACAGTGAATTGTGGAAGCCTAGTCCGAGGGGTCATACCTTCTATGATCCCTTCGACCCATTCTCTTGTGGACCCTGTGGATGGGCATAAATCCCACACAAAAAATCACAAGAGAATAATGATGTGATAAAACATGGAGGAGATAATGATGATTAATGCATAAATAAGGGGAATAAAAGCTTGCACGTGGTGCAAATATGGAGATGTGATTGCCAGAGGGGTTACCTCAAAAAAAGAGAGATCGCGAATACCTGGTGAAGATTGAAACGCGGGATGATGTGAAGTTCCTTCCTCCTTCTTCAATCGGCCGGCCGATGAGAAGGGTTCTCCTTTTGATTACCTTGCAAAAAAGACAATGAAACAACAAAGCAAAGCAAAGAGGGATTCAGCCGATGCAAGTAGTATCAATACAAATAAAACAGGTGATGATAAAGGAAATCAACATGCGCACCTTATTGTTTTGGTTTTAAAACCCCTAAAGAGGAATTAGGGAGAGGGGAGATATGTGATAAAACTAGTGCAAAGTGAAAAGGAAAAAGAAAACTGACGATGGAATTGATGCAGACGAAGAAGAAGAAAATAGATGAAGACGAATCAACAAAAAAGCCCTGCTGTCCCTGTCGACAGTAAAGGGAACCAATAGACGCGGTTGATCGGATGAAGAAGGTACAGAGGAAGCCGAAATCCTCCCAACGAGCCCACGACAGTAAGCAAGCAGAGGAAGCCGTCAATCCTCTCAACTCTTGAACGTTCTAATCTCTTCAACCCTCTGAAATCGTCAACCTCTGCTTCGACCGCCCAGATCATGTTTTTATAGGATTTCAGTGGGAGATAAGCTCGAATTTGGTAAGATAAGGATAGGCAATGTTCAAAGAAGGCAGGACTCTACCTCTAATTCGAGCAAGGAGACCATTGGAGGCAGGACTCTATACAGGAAAGAGGAGTTCAAGCAGGACACGAAAGGTGAAACACGACCTTGCGAAGGGCGTCAAATCAAGAATTGACGACTTCCATCAAGACGTTACTCAAAACACGACCTCTACCAAGGGCGTCACTTCTTGGATTTAATTTTGGCAATAAAACTTACTTTATTTGAAAATTATGATAACACGCCTAAGAGCGAGGCGTTAATTTAAAACACGCCCTGAGGAAGGACGTTAACCAATAATTAAATTGATTTTGCATTTACTTTAAAACCGGATAATACCAGGAATTGACGCCCTTACAATTAGTCGTCCTTTCTTGAGAAAACGCCCTCGATAAGGTCGCTATTTAAATAACGCCCCTCTTCAGGTCGCGAATCACAAAAATGCAAAAATGAATCAAAACCACACACAAGAAAATAGAAAAACTTCATATTATGAATATATTGAAGTTCACTTTGGGGCGTCATCATAGTGACATGAGATTTGATCAACATAGCGTCATTTTTGGCGTGTCTACAGCTGCCCCGCCTTGGCGTCTGCTTTGGAAGGGAGTGAGACGAAAATGGAGTGAAAGTGCAACAAATGGAATGAAGTGGAGCGAACTGATAAGTAGATGCCAAGGTGTGATGTGACACGCCTCAGACACTAAGCAATAGAAATCTTTCCAAGATTCTGAATGAAACAACTCCGAGTGATTCCAAGGAAGCATCAATTTGCTGGATAAAGGAGATTAAACTAAACAAGTAAAATGTAAGGCAAAAGGTGTGCGCGCGGGCACGATAGGGAAAGACCATTGGAGAGCGGTTACCAGCCAACGTGGACGTGCTACAACCAAGGTAAATTTTGCAGAATAAAGAAAATTGAGATGGAGATCCAACAAAGGGACATTTTTCAAGGAACCAGCCTGAGCGGCTTCAGATAGAACAAAGTACTTGATTCGGAGTGGAATATCTCATGTCAACTCAATCAAAAACGAGTGACCTTCATTATCGCCATAATATGAAGATTTTCAGCATGAAACTCAAAGTCCTACATGATGCATGCTGGGCTAAAAAGAAAAAGATAAAACAAACTAAAAATAGAAAATAATCAAGGATAATATTGCTAAGCCATCTAGATTTGGTCAAGAATCCAAGTCTCTGAGCTAACACTAAGCCGAAGCCCGTTTGTCCGCGCATCAACTCAGAAAGTGGAACCATCGTCCCAGACCTTGAACGACTCAACGGCCTATCCGTGTGATCAAGACTCTCCTGGAATCATCATCGTTTTTGATGAAGGGGAACTCAAATTCCAGATTCATCAGAACCACAAGGTCCTTGATATGCTATAATAATGTAGATATTATATAGTAACAATGCTTACAACGAACAAATACAAGATGACAAGTGCGATGTTATTTCCATGAGCAACCCAGGCGCCTCTAATCCTGCAAACTTCTGCACTTTGAAAATTCATCAGTTTTCGAAATTCAAGATAATCAAACATAGTTTTCCATTTAAATCATGATATGATCATAAGTGCTCAATAAAAAAAAACAATTCAACGAAATAATAGCACTTAAGTTCATTAACACACATGAATATCTAAATTCATAAGCTCATAAAAACACGCCTTCACTGAACGGCGTCAAATCATGAAAACGCGCCTTAACATGTAGTCGTTAAAACATGAAACACGCCCTAAAGCAAGGCGTGAAACCCATCGAGAGGCCAAAGAGTAAACGACCTACTAAAGGGCGTTACACAAAACACGACCTCAGCAAGGTCGTCAATTCAGAAATTGACGCCCTAACAAAAGGCGTTAATCAATCCAGCGCTTCCGTTTCCAGATCGAAAGCAAAACCAAATCCTAATAGCCATCAACCTGTTAACTCCGAACAACCTTAAGCCCTCTCCAAATCTTTATAAAAGAAAGGCTGCTTTCCTCAACCTAAAACAACCTCTTCTCTGAACCTCCGTAGCCGGCTTATTTCTCTGTTTCTCTGTTTGTTCTTCTCCCGCAGGCACTCGTCCGAGCTCCTTCTGCAAAGCCAAAAACAATGGAGAGGATGATTAAGAGACCTAGGTCTTCCACCCCTAGGCTGACTGAAATCCAAGGGCACATCTGCAGCCGAGTTGCTCAACATCAGGTTAGTGAATTCCTCTGCTTATATCTTCTTTCTTTTCTTTTAT
This sequence comes from Amorphophallus konjac, assembly GCA_022559845.1. NCBI lineage: Eukaryota > Viridiplantae > Streptophyta > Magnoliopsida > Alismatales > Araceae > Amorphophallus > Amorphophallus konjac. The sequence continues at coordinate 75,618 of JAHNEJ010003073.1, read as the reverse complement.
TGAATCCTTCTGTCAAACTACTTCTTACATATGCTCATGTCTGGCACTATTGGCACTGTTTATGTTTTCTTTCCACAGGACTACCCAAATGTCCCTGGTGCTAGGAGATTTACAAAAGTGAAGTGGTTGCCCCTTATTCTCTCCAAGTTCTCCTCTGACATGAGAGTATACCTAGCAAGATGGCATCTTTTGGGCCTAGTAACTCATGCCAAGCACTATGACCAAATTCACTTAGATTGGGCTGCCATAGGAGCATTGATTGAACTTTGGCATCCTTCCACTCATACCTTTCTCTTCTCGACATTTGAAGCCACCATCCTTTTGGAAGAACTAGAGTTGATCTTAGGCTTGAAAAGAATGAAACAAGGAGAAGAAGAAAAGATGGCCATCATGCCAAGGCCAATCTCCTCTCATGAATTGCTAACCTCATTGATATCTAGCCCAAACATAGTGAACCAAATCAAGGTCACTAAAGGAATCAATCTCTTGAAGCTCGCCTCATGGGTGTACAAGAGAGCGGATCAAGCAAAGGAAGAGGAGGAGATAGAAAAGATAGCAAAGGCCTTTGTGGTGTGCTTAGCAGGCGCACTCTTGTTTCCATCCACGGAGGACTTTCTAGAGGAGGCCCAATTGAGCGCGGTGATGAGCTTATGGGACGGAGATAGAGTTGGACCGGCTATTCTAGCCTACCTCTATAGCGGGCTTACTTCGGCGGCGATGGGAAGGCCCATCTACGGATGCATGCTAGCACTCTCTAGTTGGGTCGATCTCCATTTCAAATTCGATCCATGTGGTGAGGCCCAACAATCCTCAAGAATCTTTTCAAAAAGCCCACTCTCTTACATGACCGGTTCGTTAGGAATAAGCAATAGGGTGATGAACCGGATTCCTCAAGTGAAGAAGAGAGGGGATTGGAGGGAGCACCTAAAGGTAATGCCAAAGAACCTCTTTACATGTGCCCCGGGTGTACTCAAGATGCAGGAACTTCGTGCACGATTCTCCACCGGCACGGACCTTCGTCTCATCGGTGCTTCGGACTTCGTCTTGTACAACTCTCACAGATGCCTTCTTCAAATCGGACTTCCAAGACAACACCTAGAAGACGTCTCTCATCTCCCTCCAATCAAATCAAGAAACCTAGGCAGCAATGAAGATGGAGAAGAGGCTATCACAATCCAAGCCCTATGGAAGATTAGCAAACCTCATCAACCTGTAGAGAGTTTGGAGGAAGACAAAGATCAGTGGAAAAATTATGTAACAGCTTTGAGAAAGCTAAGACCCAAAGTGGCTCATTAAGCATTGTAATCTCTCTTTTCAAAGTAATAAAAATGATTATTTTCTGATTGAGCCTTACTGCTGTGCTTCAGATCAAATCCTTAAACAACCTGTCGTTCTGTTCCGAATAACGCCTCAAGCAAAGGCGTGAATCAATCAAAGGACGCCTTCACTATAGGTCGCTTCCAATATTCCTGTTCACACATTTGACGCCTTCACCAATAGGCGTTACTTAAATAACGACCTGGAACAAGGCGTTTAATCGATTCAAATTCCCAAAATATATTCGTTGAAATTCCAAAAGTAACGCCCTCAGGAAAGTCACGTTTCAATCAGGTAACGCCTCTAGCTCAGGCGTGAGTAAAAATCATAATAATTACTTCGATCACATCAATCAACGCCCATTGAATGCGTCTGACGACGGTTATCATTCCCCATGCAAATAAAATTGACGCCTCGAGAAACGTCGTCTAATTTATAAACACGCCCATCTCATAGTCGTGACTCCCACAAAAAATGCCTCTTCTCAGGGCGTCTCTTCTTTTCGAATGCTAAAGGGCTTTCCCCCTTTCTTCTTCTTCCTCTGTTCCATTCTCTCTTCTCTGCAACCCTAACCGAAGCTCCCCCTCCCCTCTTCTCTTCTTCTATCTCTCTCTCCCTATCCTTAGCCCTAACCCTAGCCATGGCCAGAGGTGGTTCAGTCAAACGGCAAAGGGTGGCCGCTCCCGAGGTGGTTGATCTGGGCGACGACGCCCACGGTGAGGAAGGGGCCATCGTGGCGGTTGAAGAAGTTCCCGCGGCGGCGGCCGGCGGCGAGGATGAACACGGCGACGAGGCCGTGGGAGAAGGAGATGAGGAAGGTGAAGATGAAGAAAATGAAGAGGGAGAAGCAGAAGAAGAAGGAGAAGAAGAAGGAGAAAGAGAAGGAGACGGTGGTGATGAACCACCGCTCGCGGCGGCGCCCCCTCCCCGTGCCGGCCAACTCCGGCGGCCACGGCAGCCACGACCTCAGCCTCAGGAACCCAAGCACAAGAAGGTAAGCCTCAAACCCTTTTCCCATTTTTATTTCTTTTAATTTCATTTTTCCTGATTTTCCATAGCCCTCGGGTATAAACCCTGCAACCCAGAAAGAAGGCGCCCTCAGGGGCGTCGCGATCTCAAAATACACGCCCAACCCAAGGGCGTTAATTATATTATTTTCAAAAAAAACAATTAACCCCATGAGAACATGCCCTAAAGCATGTCGCCCAATTTAATTTACATATTATGCCGTTAATTTTCGCATGCTGTTATTTTTATTCATTTTCTGAAAAACTGGAAACCACGCCCCACACCAGGGCGTTGATTCAAAACAGACGACCAAACCAGCGGTCGCCCATTCATTAATTATTTGATTAATTAACGAACCCAAATAGAAAAACGCCCTACTCAAGGGCGTGAATTGAAAAACCTTTAGGATTTTTAGAAATTAACCACAAACACACGCCCAACACAAAGGCATTTCATAGATGAAAAATGACCTAGGGTAGGTCGTTATCTATAAGCTCAAACAGAACCACGCCCTCCTTAAGGGCGCTACTTCAACAAAAAATGACCTGAGGAAGGTCGTTACTTCAATAACATCAACATTCAACCTGGGGCAATCAAAATGAAATAAGCATGAATAATCACAACAATTAAACCAACAATTCTTATTTTATGCATGCAGGGGCTGATGAGGACGCGCATTTCATGGGTCATGGTCCGGGCAGCTTACTACGGCCTCCCCGAGTTCCAGAGAGAGAGGGTAGATGCGATGGGGTTCGGGGCCTTCCTCAGCATAGAGCCAGTTAGGCCAGACCTACCACTCATTCAGGTCCTACGGGAGAGATGGGATAGGACCAGCCGGGCATTCCTGATGCCTTGGGGACACATGATTCCTACCCTGGAGGACGTGGCCAGGATTACGGGGTTGAGGGTAGATGGAGAGGCTGTGAGTGGGATCACCTACCCAGACTACACCGAGCATGCCCAGAGATTGCTAGGGCTGGAGATGGTTTATGAGACGCCTAGCGAGTGCAGGACGATCTTCCGCACCGACCTCACCATAGTGATGGGTTTAGGGAATGCTAGGCACAGGTCAGGGGAGACCCTAGAGCAGTTTTCACAGAGGCTGATAGACGGGGCTAGGGCAGTGTACTGCCAGGACCCGACCGACAGGGAGAGAGCTGACCTAGACTTGAGGAGGTTCTTGCTACTGCTACTGGGGAGGCTGTTGCTCGGGACAAAGGGCGACGTCATCAACTGCCGATTCCTAGGGATACTTGAGGACCTGGAGGCAGTTGGCAGCTATGCCTGGGGAGCGGCACTGCTGGCGCACATGATGGCCGACCTGTCCACGGGGACAGGGCGAGAGACGACCGTTAGTGGCTTCTCACCTTTTCTTCAGGTATGCATTTTTCATTTTTTCTTTCTTTTATGTATATTTTTATGTACGTGCGAATGCCTAACTAATGCAATGCATGGATGCAGGTTTGGAGTCACCTCTACATGCCGATGGGGCGCGTTGACCCACGGCCTGGGAATGAGGGAGCTTTCCCTCTAGCACGGCGCTGGGTGCCGATCGTCTTCGGCGCCCCACTCGGCTACGAGTTGTGGGTTCTACGGAGAGAGTTCCGCGACTTCCCTCCCTCGCTGGTATGTATGGATGCATGATATGCATTTTTTTTATTTGAATTGATTATGATGAAATGATGATGATATGTATGTATGTTTATGAATGCAGGTGCAGTGGAGACCCTACGAGGGGATGACCGATGAGGGCCAGCCTTGGGTCGTAGCGGGCCGACCTCGCTTTGAGCGTGAGCTTTGGGTTCACTGCTTGAGCGAGATTGAGCCGTTACGGCTTAGGTTGGTGATGAGGGCGCTGGGCCTCCACCAGGAGTGGATTGAGGTAGGCGAGCCGCGGGGCGTCGGGAAGAAGACGCGCGGTCGTACAAAGGCGACCGACTGGAGGGTACGATTCGAGGAGCAGTACGCCGACTGGCAGCGTGGCGGGACCAGAGTCACCTCTCGGGCGACTGACAGCTCCGAGTACCTCCGGCGCTACTGGGAGGTATACGCCGGCCGACCCCAGATGAGGGTCTTAGGGGTATGTATGAATGCACTTATTTCTAAATTAAATGCAAATGCTTATGTTACTATCATGCGACTAACATGCGATGGATGCAGGATGCGCGGGACATAGCAGCGATAGATGCCCAGGCCCACCTACACAGCCTGGAGGACCAGCTGGCCGCCACACGGGCAGACCTAGAGACCCTGGTGAGTGTTTAAATCATTTCTATATGCAAATGTATTTTGTTTTTGTTGAATTATTGATGATTAGCCATTGACGATCTCAATGAATGCAGCGTGCCCAGCAGGGAGCAGTGAGGAGAGACCCAGGGGAGGCCTCCAGCTCGAGAGGGCCCAGTGCAGAGGTGACTGCACTGGCAGAGCAGCTAGCGGGAGCAGTGGCACGAGCCGAGGTAGCGGAGCGCGACCTCGCTTCACGGGTCACTGATGAAATTCATTTTACAGACTGAGGAGCTTCGAGCCGCTCTTACCTGCGTTGATGAGGGCTACCGCGCGACGAGCGCACAGGTGAGTGGTTCAATTATACATTGCTTGAATTGCTAGTTTATTGAATTTAATTATGGAATTGATGACTTATTTACCTATTTGCAGGTGACACAGCTTCAGGCAGTACGTACCGAGTTGGCGATCCGCGATCGGCGGATCTCAGAGCTTGAGAGGTCCCTGAGGTGTCGGGAGGAGCTTCCTCGGGACGTGGCCGAGTTACGCGTGGCGCTTGAGCTGGAGAGACGGGAGCGTGCCCGGGAGCGCGAGGAGCGTGTTCGTGAGCGGGAGGAGCACCAGGCGGAGCGTGCCCGGTTCCAGGAGTAGCTGGCGGCACGTGAGTGAGAGTTGGCGGATTGGAGGACCCAGTTGATCCTTTCCCAAGAGCGGCAGCGGGTGTCTGAGGAGCGTCTCCAGCGAGGACGCGAGCGAGCGCGGGCTGCGGGGTACTCCTTCACCAGCTCCACCTTCGTGGCGGGCTCTTCCCTCCGAGAGAGGAGCGAGGCAGGGGGACACGTTCGGGTTCCGGCTTCTTCACGGGGGCCCATGCCTCCTCCACCAGCACCAGCTCGGGACGGCGAGGAGGAGGTTGAGAGTAGGAGAGAGGAGGGTGGAGGCGAGAGCTGAGAGACTTACTTGTACTCCTCCACCCTCACACCTGTACTTGACATTCATTATATATATATATATATGAGATTTGAGATTTCTTTGTTACCTGAGCACCTCGTGTGGTTGTGACTTTGTGTTTGTGTACTTTCCTCTCTCCACGTGCTTCGTGTTTGCTTTTCTTTGCCCTGTACCTGCAGCTGTGGTTTTCACTTGAATAAAACAGGTTAATTCATCTGTTCGACTTGGCCCCTTGCCCAATAAGCAAGGGGTGGCAATATTTTGACCTTAATGAGGGGTCAAGGGGCCAAGCCTTTAATAAGGCAAAATGAAATAGCTGATAGCGGGAGATGCCTCATGCAAAGCACACATATGCAAACCATAAATAAAAGATGCCCATGCAAAAGAATGCAAGCATACATCGTGAAGAAATGCATTTTTTTGTTCTTTCTTTTATATATTTTTTTGTTATTTTTCTTAAAAAATGCGCCTTAGAGTGGGTCGTGATTCTCATAAAGACGCCCAAGGAGACGGCGTGAATTTGAAAAAGAATTCGATTTTTGAAAAAAGAAACGACCTGCTCAAAGACGTTATTCTGAAGAAGACGACCTAATCTAGGACGTTAATTCCATAAAAAGCGCCTTAGCCGAAGGCGTTAATTGAATTATTCTGTAAAAAGGGCTTCAAGGCTATCAAGACCATGAGTCTTACATAGTCACCATCTAAAATTCATTAACCTTTCTTGAGTAGTTAAAAGGGGGTTGACGTGATCATAATTGACTTGTATTCGAGATTTCGCACAGTGCAATTTCTTTAGTCCGTCTTGACCATCCTGCCAGTTCGTGATTTTACCACATAGAAAGGATAGAAGAAAATATAAGGGAAGCCCATAAGGGATTCTGAGATGCTCAAGGCAAAGTTACCTCCCCTACCCTATGCCTGTTGGGGTTCGGTCTTTGGCGTAGGGAAATTTGTTGCCTTTTGCCCATTTATATTGCACGCATACGCCCAAGGTTTTCCTTGCGGGGACTTTGCCCTCTTGACATGCTTTTCTTTTCATAACTTGACTTTCACTTTGGAATTGATTTGCATTGATGAAAATAAACCTAATTGTACTTGGGCTTTTGTGGCATTTGCTCCCTTTTGGGCCTTGACTTCCACCTACTAGGGCGGCGGATAGGCTTGGCGCGTCTGCCTCGAGGTCTCCCTTCCTCCCTTATGGGCCGAAGAAGAAGAGAACGGGTATTGTCTTTCACTTTTAGTCAGGTTTTTGACTTTCCATCGGATTTTGCACTGCTTGATCTCAAGAATAAAGCGTGTAGTGTGTGCGTGAACCAACCCCCTTTTAAATTAACAAGACTGATGAATGAATTCTGAATTTTGACCTTTCGGACATTGATCCTTCGTGTGCCATGGCACCAATCTTGATCTCTTTTGATTTTGAAGAATTTCTATTTTTGTTTGCTTTTTGGAGTTTCTATTATTTTTTTATGGTTTTCGGAGATATTCCTTTTTGGTTGGATTTTTGAAGACATATATATTTATATATATTTTTTTTGAATTTTTGAATCAAGGGTAGTATTTCTTAAGATACAAACCATTCCAAGGATGAGTTAACTCTTCCCCTTCAGCATTAACCAGTTTATAAGCATTTCCAGGATAAACATCTTTTATAATGAACGGTCCTTCCCAATTGGGTTGGAGTTTTGAGCGGGGGCCACCCGGCTTTACAAAAATTCTTTTGATTACCATTTCACCGATTTTAAATTTTCTCTCAATTACTTTCTTTTGATAAAAACGTGAGAGCCTGTTTTGATAAACGCGCGCATGCTCAGCGGCGACCAGACGCTTCTCATCGAGGAGTTCCAATTGGGCCAGGAGTGAATCACGACGTTCATTAATAGAGAGCTCCTTATCCAACTGTACTCGCAGAGAGGGAATAAGAATCTCATAAGGGACTACTGCCTCCATTCCATAAGTGAGGGCAAAAGGAGTTTGCCCAGTGGGTGTGCGAATGGAAGTGCGATAGGCCCAGAGAGCTTCAACTAGCTTGTCTGGCCAGTCCGAAAATTTATTAGCCTCACACGTTTTCTTAACAATTTTGATCAAAGTCTTATTAGTTGCCTCTGCTTGGCCATTGCCCTGCGGATAATAGGGAGAAGAATGATGCAATGCAATGTTATACCTGTTGCAGAGATCCTTGATTTCCTGAGAGATAAATTGAGGTCCATTGTCGGTGACGATGGTGCTCGGGATGCCGAACCTTGTGATGATGTTCTTCATTATGAATTTGCAGACTGTTGACGCTTTAATCTCCACGTAAGCTTCTGCTTCCGCCCACTTGGTGAAGTATTCCGTTGCCGTGAGATGAACGACTTTTGTTTGGTCAGGAGATTCGAATCACCAAGAGGTCCAATGATATCAAAAGCCCACATGGAAAAAGGCCATGGGGAGGACGTAGGATGGAGTGAAGAAGCAGGAGAATGAATCTTGTCGGCGTGCAGTTGGCACTTAACACACCTTCGAACATAGATGGAACAATCCTCTTCTAGAGTGGGCCAATAGAATCCTAGCCTAAGGATCTTCTTAGCTAGCATCTGGCTATTCACATGACCACCACACACTCCAGAATGCGCCTCTTCCACAACTTTCCAAGATTCATCATCATCGAGGCATCTTAATAAAACACCGGTAAGCCCTCTTCTGTAGAGCACACCTCCAACCAGAACATAATGTTGAGCCACTCTTCTAATTGCTTTCTTCTCTTCTGCAGTGGCTTCCTCGGGATAGGACTGATTATTACAATATCTGGCAATCTCATAATACCAAGGCTTCTCTTTGTCAGCCAGATCTTCTTGCCAATCCAAAAGCATGACCTCTTTACCTTTAAGAGCTTCCTTCAGCTTAACCTTCTCGAGCACTTGATCCCTAATATCAAGGAATGCGCGATCCTTAATAGCTGGGGTGTCACGCTGATGAATCAGGGGAACATGAAAATCACGCTCAGGAGGGAAAACTAAAGCGGAAGCCAAAGAAGCAAGAGCGTCAGCCAAGATGTTTTGGCTACGCGGGACATGGACGAAGATCAATTTAGTGAAGTGTTTGGCATAAGCTGAAGCGAGTTCCTGGTAGGGCTTGAGCTTAGGATTGATAGTGCGACACTTGACGAGCACCTGGCGCAGAATAAGCTGACTATCACCCACAATCCTCAAATGAGTGACACCATATTGATGAGCGGTTTGAAGACCGGCCAAAAGAGCTTTATACTCAGCTATATTGTTGGTGACGGGGAAAGTGAGCCGAGCAGCAAATGGGATGGTGACCCCTTCTGGTGTTAAAAGAACCATGTCGATCCCTCTTCCTTGAGAATTTAGAGCTCCATCAAAATGTAATGTCCACATAGGATCATGGGGTTGATTGATGGACATTAATTCTTCATCTGGGAACTCCGAATTGACAGGATCAAAACGGGGTAGAGGGTGATGAGCAAGGTGTTCGGCAATGGCCTAGCCTTTGATAGCTTTCTGTTGAATGTAAGTGATGTCAAATTGAGAAAGGAAACTTTGCCAGCGTGCTAATCGATCAGTGAGGACAGATTTTTCAAGGAGGAATTTAATCGGATTCATGCGAGCAATGGGGTGAACCTCATGAGCTAAGAAATAATGTTTTAACTTCTAAACTACCCAAACCAAAGCCGCACAAGTTTTCTCCATGGCTGAGTACCTCTGCTCACAGGGGTTAAGAAGCTTAGACAAGTAATATGCCGCCCTCTCCTGTGGACGTCGAAAAATGTCGATGATGATCATACGGCATGCACGTCTCGACACTCGAGAGCAAGCCGAAGATGAAAATGCCAAATAAACCTCATGCCTCCCCGATCAGGATGAGGACTTGCTTGGTGGTCCGCTAGCCGATGAGGGAGCCCCCCGGGCAGAAGATATGGCCACAACTCTACAGCCGGCCGTGCCGAGAGCTGAATCAAAGAAGAGTCGGGGACTCCGACATAGCCCGACGTGCACCGAAAGTCACGCAGAGTCTGGGACCGGGCCCCAAAGGCTGCGAATGGAACATTGTAGAGGTCATACATAGCAACCGGAACCTTCCGGGAATGTCGACATTCACGTAAAATGGCCGCGACTTCGAGAAGAATCCGTTTAGTGCTTAAAACGGCACGAGGGGGCTTTAAAACGGCGCGCCCCCCCCCCCCTTAAAACGGCGCGCCCCCTTTGGAATATGGTGCCATTTTAACCTCTTTTATTTTCATTGGCTACACGGCGCGCTCGAAGGGGGCCTCCATTTTGGATGCTTAAAACGGCGCGCCCCCCCTTTGGATGTGGCGCCGTTTTAACCCCTTTCTCTAAAGCATTTCCTGGCGAGCAACCAACCCATCCCGTCGGCATTACGGTCCCCTGTTTCCTGCGAACAGCACGTCGACGAACTGCTTAAAATGGCAAAAGGTATGCTTCGACCCGTTGGGCATCCAAGCATGTTCTTCAAATGGAAACCCTCGAGCCCTGCACCGTCGAACGTCCACTTCGTCCGTCGGCCACCCATGCTCCTGCAAATGATGAAAGCCGCGTGTCTCGCGGTGGATATGCCAACAGAGGAGGAGGCCATGCCTCTGCCCCTCTCCCGATCACACTGTAGCCGCGGCGGAGGTGACGTCCACGACAACGGCACTCGACACGGTGACCCCAGCGACGTCAGCAACGGCAACTGCAAACAGAACAAAAGCCATAGAAACGGGAAGCTTGCTTCCCTGCTCCCCCTATAAATACAAGCTCCAGGCAAGAAGCAAAAGGAGGAGGGACGCTCTACTAGCGGCGAAGCCCTGCTCCGAAGTGTGAAGTGAGATAAGGGGGTGAAAGAAAGAAGGAGAGGTGAGGGGAAGAGAGCTCGGTTCCCCCCTTTCTGTCTTGGCATCCCCTTCTGTCCCTTTGATTTCCTTTTGGTTATCTTCACATGTAGACGTTTGTCTTCGTGTTCCCTTTCAATGTAATCGGAGTTCGGTCTGTTGTGAAATGAAAGGAAACCTCCCCTTTGGGAGATCTTGATGCCTCAATCCCCCTCAATACTCATCCCGTAGTGGCCCTTTTTTTTACCGCCGTGTTCTTGTGTCGACTTCGGCTCTCACGTGGTCTTCAGCCACGCGATCACGGCAACCCTCGGGTCGTCGGAGTTCCTTTGTAGGCTGGCCCTCAGGATCTCCGGCCCCGAACGGGGGAGTCGATACGATCGCAACAACCCATGGGTCACCGGTTTCCCTTGTAGGCTAGCCCTCGGGATCCCCGGCCCCAAATGGGGTAACTTTACTGGTGTCGTTGCTTAGCATGCACCGGGATGTTTCGGGGTCGTCGGAGTTCTCTCCGCATGGCGCGCCCCATATTTTTCCCCCAGACCCTTCCGATCTAGGGGAGGTGCTGCCCGATTTTCGTCAGGGTCAAGAACACCAAGAACAATGAATGAATGTATCATGGAATTTGCCTACGGGTGAAAGAAAAGAAACACACAGTAAAACTCTGTGAACTGAACCCCCCGAATAAAACACTTAAACCTCTTGCTCATTCACCTTAACAAACCATCAACGATGCTTAAACCTTCATCCTATTGATCTAGGGTGTCAATTGAACAATTAATCTAACTATTGATCATTCTGTAGGCCATAGAATCAAGAACAGAAAGTAAAACAAGTCCACAGAACGAAACGATGTCCCGGCGTGGCCTAATCCGGCGCTGTCACCCCTCACCGCGCCGATTTAACACCTCTCTCGTACCCCCCATCTCCATTTACACCTTAAAACGGCGCCCCTTATCCGGCGTGCCCCCCGTCTCCATTTACATCTTAAAACGGCGCCCCTTTACCGGCGCGCCCCACCCTTGAAACCCCTTAAACCGGCGCGCCCCAACCGGCGCGCCCCATGGGTACCTCCACCCGGCGCCCCCCCCCCCTTTTACTGCCTCTATCCGGCGCGCCCCCCTTACTGCCTCTATCCGGCGCGCCCCCTTGACTCATTCTGCAACCGGCGTGCTTCATTAAAAAAGGGGGGGAGGGAATTAACTAAGTAGGAAGAAAAGGCTTGAATTGATGAATAAAGCGAAGGAAGAGAACTAAACCCAAAAAAAAAAAAAACGAAAGGAATTCTATTACGCGTGCTTCAATTAAATTTTGTTCCGGGGGCGCTGCCCCCGAAAACCCCCGCGACCTGACCGCGCAGGTCGATCCGCGTGCGAGGGCGCACGTTTCCGAGTTTGGGCTTCACACTTAACAACCCGTTCCCCCGGACTGTGCGTGAAGAGAAAAGCAATGATGCCCCGTGGTATCGGACGTGGACCTCGGGATCCCCGACATGGTCATGATCCGTGCACCTCTTGGGCCGATAGTTCATCAAATTGACCCACTTCTTCCGGGATCCGATCCCGCACCGACATGAAACGTGCCGTACCTACGGCAGATATCCGAATGTCTTCGTTGTTACCTTTGATGCTTCGAATACGGACTCTTGACCGGATATTGGATGGTCCTTAGTGACTGATATATATATATACCAAGATCTAATCCCGCACTTGCATTAAATTTGCCGCACTCGGAGCAAATATTTGTATGGTTTTGAACACCGTTTTGCATACCGAGGCGGAGGGTTTAAATCATGTCAACCCAACTCGCATACTTTAATGAAAAACGATCTTTAGGTCATTTGACCCCTTTTCCTAGCGATTAATCAGAGGTCTTCCCCTCTCCGAGGGGATGTAATTAACGTCGCAGCCTTTATGGCGCGGCGGGTCTCCAGTCCCGACCCGATATCCACAATCGTCTGATCAGTCAGACGGAGCGCACCCCGGGCTTCGGACCACTCCAGTCTCGAAGCCCGAACACATTGTCACCTAGGTGACTGGCACGCCCTTGCACTAGATAAACCGATAAAAAGACCATCGATATCCCGATATTTTCACCCAACGAAACCTAGTGCGTCCCACATCTCCTTACTCTCTTCATCCACTTGAGCTAAGACAGCACCTACGGAGTCATCCAGGACCGAAACATAGAGAATAAGAGGTTTGTCTGGAATCGGCGGCCTCAGGACAGGAGGATTGGCCAAATAATCCTTCAATCCGTCAAAGGCTGCCTGACACTTGTCATCCCAATTAAACTTGACTCTCGGCTTAGTAAGCTCATAGAACGGCCTACATCTTTGTGAATGCTGAGAGACGAAGCGGTGAATAAATTGCAACCTCCCGATTAATCCTCGAACTTCCTTTAAATTCTTGGGAGGAGGCATATCCCTAATGGCCTTTGCCTTGTTGGGATCAACTTCAATTCCCCTCTTGCTAACAATGAAACCAAGCAATTTCCCTGAAGAAACGCCAAATACGCACTTCTTGGGGTTCATTTTCAATTGATATTCTCGTGATCTCTGTAAAACCTTAGCCAGAACCCCAGGATGTTCAATCCTTGTCCTTGATTTCACTACCAGGTCATCCACATACACCTCAATATAAATATGAATCATATCATGAAAAATTGCCATCATAGCCCTTTGGTAGGTGGCTCCAGCATTCTTAAGTCCAAAAGGCATGACCACATAACAATAAGTCCCCCATGGCATAGTGAATGATGTTTTCTCTTGATCCTCTTCAGACAGACGAATTTGATTATAACCTGAAAAGCCATCCATAAATGAGAGAGTCTCAAATCCTGCCGTGTTATCAATTAGAACATCAATATGAGGGAGGGGGAAGTCATCTTTAGGACACGCTCGGTTGAGGTCTCGGAAGTCTATGCAAATCCGAACTTTCCCATCTTTCTTCATAACCGGGACAATGTTAGCCACCCAATTGGGGTAGAGGACAACTCTAACAAATCTAGCCTTATGGAGTTTATCGACCTCTTCTTTCATTTTCAAAGCCATGCTAGGGTGGAAACGCCTCAACCGTTGTTTGACCGGTACAGACCCTGGCTTAAGTGTAAGACGATGTTCAACGAGCGCAGGGTCTAATCCCGGCATATCTTCATAACTCCATGCAAACGTGTCCTTGTATTCTTGAAGAACTAAAATGAGCGCCTCCTCCTCGGAGGGCGGCAAATTCTGGCTAATGAGGACAATCCTAGGGTCTTCCTCGGTACCCAGATTAATTTCTTTGGTAGGTTCTTCTACGGAGGTTGATGGTTCGTCGAATCTTCTCATACCACTAGCAAAAGCATCAGCCTCGTCCTCATATTCTTCGTAACTTTCATCCCCCTCTTCAATAGGGTCTTCATCATTCATAATTTCATAAACGCCCAAACCCTCATAGGAAGCAACAACATCTTCAAATTCTAACTCTGGCAGGATAATTGGATCTCCCACAAACTCAGGGATTGCTAAACAAGCTTGGCATCTGATAGCCAATTCTAATAAAAATCTGCTAGGAATCTCCTTACCCTTGGATTTCTTATGTGAATCTACCCCATGAATTTTATTAGCAGAAGAAGAAGAAGAGAAGGAGCAACTAGCTTGATCAGAAAGAAAAGAAGGGGGTGAAAAAGTGGATACAAAAGGTGATACAGAAGAAGACCCCTCGCTAGAGGGGGAAAAGAGATCTGTCAAGGAATCTTGAAAGAGCGGCTCCTGGGTCGGGACGCACTCGGGAGAGAAATAGGAGGTCTCCTCAACAGAGATGGAGGATTGGAAAGTTGAAAAATCAGCATTTTTTTCCTTTTTTTTCTTTTTTATCTTTTTCTTCATTTTTATTTTCTTTTTCAAGGAGAAAGCAGTGTGATGGGAGAATAGTAAGAGGAGTGGAAATTGCAAGATTAGAAAAAGATTGGGTCAGTGATGGCCCACTTGGGGGCGTGATGGAGAGTTCAGAAATCGCTCGAGGAGCGAAGGAGGAATCGGGAGAGAAACTCGGATTGAATTTGGAGCAAAACTGATTGTAATCGGAGGCGGTCTTGGCACACGACCAAACCAACGAGAATGTAGAGAAACAAGCATAGATGGATGTAGCGAAGTGAGAGAAAAGAGGCCGGCCCACAGCCTGTCCACAGCGAAACCTTCTTCAAAGGGGACATATGGCTCCCCAGTATCCGTATAGTCACTCAGCAGCTGCCTCTTGTCTGTGATCACTGCTGGCATTTCAATCAATTCCTGTATTAATGGAGGCCATTCTGGATCTGTCGGCATGAAGAGGCGGCTTAAAGAAATAGTAATGTCATTCATGTCGAACCACCTTCACCAATCACATTTTGGATCACCCATTTTCCTTCTCTTGTCCGGCCTTAAAGACTCCAGGACTTTGTAGGTAGCCAGTGGGGCGATGTGACGGGCAAACTGTCTGACGTGAACATCTTGATAGTCAAGCAATGAAGTAATTATGGTAGTCTGCTCATTATTCTGAGCGCCACTAGTAACAAAATGTGTCTTCAGTGTCCAGGAGAGTGGCTGGCGATCAGTCTTCAAAGTAGAAGTCATAAATGCCCATGGCTCTTCTTTATTTTTGCTCGGCCCTTTATAGCCTAAACCGCCTCGTGCCAGCAATTTTTGCGGCTTAATGGGCCTAATCCTGCCCTGACAGTTGGCACCCAGGCCTTTGCCATCTTGATACCCCATTTTTAACAGAATGTTCCAGCCAGGGGTGTTAATCATGTTCTTTTTCTTCTTCCCCTTAGAAGGCAGGGGTGTCATAGCAACCGTGGTAACGGTTTTAGATGGTATTGGCCATGGACGGGGAACGTCCAACACAGATAACAGTGGCTTATTGGCAGGCCAAATAGAAGGGACTGATGAAGCCGCATGAATATCTTCCTCTGGCAGAATCGGCATGCTGGTCACCTTGATAATACGGCCCTTGTGTGGGAATTTGAGACACTGGTGATTCGTAGAGGGCACCGCATCAAGCTGCTGGATGTACGGGCGGCCAAGAATGCCATTAAATGTTGGATCCATGTCCAGGATGTGAAAATCTGCCGTGATGGTGGCAGGACCCAAGCTAACTTTCAATGTGATCTTGCCTAGAGGAGGCTTCTTTGTGTTGTCATATGCAGTGACCGTTATGGTGGACGGCCGAATCTGGCTTTCTGGTATGCCACATAACTTCAAGGTGCTTGGTGGCAAAACATTGATGGATGCCCCAGTATCCACCAGACATTGCTTAACAGCCACCTTATTGATGTCGACTGTGATGCATAAGGCATATTTTCTTGCTGAGATTGGTGCCAGTTCGTGCTCATGAAAAGTAATCGCCGGCTGACTGCTAGCAGGTGTTAACACTGTGACTATCTGCTCAACTGGAATGTCTTCATTAACCATTACCTTCTGCAGATATTCCTTTAGAGCCAGCTGATGAGTGGTGGACCGTTTGATCAATTCCAGGATCGAAATTCTTGCCGGAGTCCGGTCCAAATGCTTTAATAAATCATATTCAGTGCCCGGTAAAGACCCTTGTTCTTGCTCTTGCGGCCCCTGCACGGGCTCTAGCTCTCTTTGTGGAAAAATACGGTGGAAAATCCGTCCACTGCGGAGCGGTGCCATGCCTTGTAGTGCCTCTGTCGGGGCAAGTGTGGGAGGAGGTTTAGAAGAAGAAGAAGAAGAGGGAATGCCGTTGGTAGTGTTCAACAACAGGGGTGCCCCCGTAGGAGGCGTGGGAGTAATGTTTAGCAAAGATGCCTCTGTGGGAGGCATAGGAGAGTGGTTCGACGAAGATGCCCCGTCAGGGGGCGTGGAAGTAGAAAGGGATACCCGAATGCGAGGAGCATTGGCGGGTGGTCTAACAAGAAGAGATCTGGGTATGAGAGGTGGGGGAACTGATGGCGGAGGAACCCTTGCCGGTGTAGGAGTGGTAGGGGGTGTAGCGGGTGCTAACGGTGAGCGAAGTAGGAGTGGCCTGGATGGCGGAGGTCTAGGGTTGGTGGTGGAAGGTGGGGTTTGTCGTGCGGTAGGTTGTGGAGGTGGCAAGTGGGTAAGAAGAGAGCGGGCCGGCAAGGCCGTAGAACTGGTGGAGGTAGATGGGTTGACGGGGCGTAGAAGAGGACGTCCCGATAGGAGAGTAGAAGAAGAAGGAAGGGTGCGCAAAAGGCGCGGAGGTTGATTTTGATTCGGATCATGATGAAATGCCCCGACAGAGGCGTTTTCTTCGTGCCATCCCTGTCCTCTCTGCACTTCGTAGAGGGACGTGACGGGGTTCACATGCTGATTAGGGGCGTGCTCCGGCAATGGATTACGGACAATTCCCATATCCTGTTGGTGTGCTGGAGCTTGCTGTGGTTGAACTTGTTGTGGAGCGGATTGCTGAGGTTGTTGATTTTGCTGTTGCCGAGAAGCCCTTCTTTCTTTCATAGCGGCTATGAATTGTCTCATTTCATCCCAATTGATGTCACCCTGGTCATTTAGATCGTAAATGTAATCTCTAAAGTGGAAACAACGATCAAGGTTGTGACCAGGGGCGCGATGAAAAGCACAATAACGAGATGTGTCAACATTAGCGGGCCACACGGTTCTTTCCCTTGGCAAGGCGAGCAAGTTGGCGGCCATCAGGGCATTAAAAATATCGGGGAGACTTTCGGGAAGTGGAGGATAGTGGTCCCTTTTGGGGCCAAGTGGTGGTCTCCGTTGTTGTTGGCCGTAGTTGGCAGGTGGTGGCATTTGATGGTATTGTGGTGGAGCTGGAGGGTCTACGCGGTGGGCTTGGTTTTGCGGTGGAGCGAAAGAGTGTTGAGGTGCGAATTGGGGTTGTGGAGTGGGGTTAAAATGAGAGTTCTGTCGTGGAGGCGGTGGTGGACGTGGGTTAGCTTGGTGGTGGGGGTTACCAACTGCGCCGACTTGCTCATTTGTGACGGTGCCCTCAGTTGTGGGCCCGCTGTTAACATTGGTGGTTTTCTTAAACAGCCGAGGCTTCGGCTCAAACATGCCCATAATGGGCGAATCCTTCATCTGTGTCTGGATGTAACGAGCCCTCTCATAGAGCTCTTCCATAGTGGTCAACCGGTTCATGGCCAAAATATGGCGGAATTGAGGAGTTGCATTAGAAATAATCATCTTTACTTGTTCCTGTTCCGACAATGTGTCTTTCAGCTTCTCGGCCATCGACCGCCATCTGTCAGCAAATATGATGAAATCCTCCTCAGACTTCATTTTCTCCGCAACTAAATCTGTAACGGACAGAGAGGGTCCAACACGGTCTCTATACTTTTGCAAGAATTTCCTTTGGACAACATCGAAGTCACTGGCATCAGCTGGTTCTAAGGAATAAAACCATTCGAGGGCTGGCCCCTCCAGAGATCTTCTGAATAAATAGGCCAGAGAAGCCTTGTTGCCTTGCCAGAAGGAGGTCTCGTACATAAAATCCTTCAAATGAATAACCGGATTGCCAGTTCCATTGTACCGCCGAAAGTTCGGCATCTCAGACGGAGGAAGATGGAAAACTGGCAGAGTGGGGAGCGAGATTTCTGGTGCATTCTTGGCCGCGGTGACTTTCTTAAGCTGTTCTTCCATGTGGGCCATCTTCTGAAGTAGCAAAGCATTAGAGTTGGACTCAACTGGGGCCTGAGCAAAAGAATGTGGTATAGGCGACCGTAGAATCTGAGGAGGTTGGGGGAATTGGTGCCTAACCGCAGAATAACTCGCCTGCTGGGCCGGTATGGCCGTGACAGGCGTTGGTGGACGAGAGGGGGGTTTATGCAAGACCGCCTGGTCATTAACGGGGTGATGGCCACTCTCGGCCGGAGGGGGGTTGGAAGACGAAGAGGGAACAGACTCCCCTTTCAAGGCGGCTTGAATAGCTTGCCTCTGGGAGTCATCCAACTGAGATAGTGCATTAATTAAGTCCGTGACATTAAAGGATGGGGAAGGGTTCCCCGAAGTGTTGGAGGGCAAAGTCTGAGAAGAGGGCACAACCTCTTGAGGAGCGGTATCAACCACATGGATTTGAGGATGATGAGACTGAGGGTGGGGGTAATTTCCCTCATAATAGATGGAATCCTGGAGAGGGGTCTCATATTGACCAAAGACATTCTCGTCCTCATCATCATAAGAATACCCATAGCCTGCCATGTTGATGATCTTACCTGAACGGAGTTTCATGTTTTTAAGAGGAGAAACAATTTTATAAAGGCACTATCAAACAAACAACCACTCGATCCAAACAAGCCAAATCACCCAAGCAAGTGTATGCAACCAAGTTGAGATGAACGCAAGGTTTTAGTGTTCCGCTTGAGATTAGAGTAGATTGAATTGTTGAATAGTTCACTTATGTTTGCAATGTGAAACCTAGTTGATCCAAGTGTAACCTCCGGGTCAACTAGATTCTTTCTCTCTCCTCACCAACGATAGGTTCTCTAAACTCCGGGTACTTCGAGGGTACAACCAGCCCGGCGTCCGTGAGGGAATCCACGGGTGCGGGGACTTATGGAGGTCTTGGAAAAGGGATTTCCAGTCCAAAGAGACGGAATGCTCAATGGAGGGTCGTCCCGATTCCAAGATAGGTGTGTGGAATCCTAGTGTAGAGAGAGGAGGTCTCTCAACCAAATGCCACAATATGCAAAGTAATATGATCAGGTCAAAGCAATATAGGCAAGCAATATGACAATCACACAAACTATCACAGACAGCAGCAGGAAGCAAGGTTCTGTAAAACGCAGGAAAGAGACGACCTGGGGCAGGTCGCTACCAACTAAAGCAACGACAGGGTCACTGTCGTGAATCACTGCGAGAGGCTATGAGCCAGCAGCGAGAAACAGAAACACGCCTCTGGTAGAGGCGCGAAATCTTGAAGGGACGCCTCTGTGTGAGGGCGTCAAATATGAGGAAGCGCCTTGAGGTGAGGCGCTATGTAATAAAAGAACGCCCTGGGGCAGGGCGTGAATTCACAAGCAGTGATTAAAGCAGTAAAACAATGTATCGGCAGACGTAACATAAAAGAAGACGCCCTGAATGAAGGCGTTAGAAAACGATAACACGCCCTGGAGGTGGGCGTTAATTCTCAGACAGTATAATGAACGGAAACAAAGCAGCAGATATGCTAACAGACGCCCTGGAAAGAGGCGTTAATAAACCAAAACACGCCCCGGTGAAGGGCGTTAAACCAAAAAGCGCCCTCGTGGAAGGCGTTAATTCAGAGAAATATGCAAACGCAAGCTGGCTGATCCCGGAGTGTGCAGTGTGCACAGTGGAGGGTGCCCGAGGGACACAAAGGAAAGGGTACCGAGGGTACCAAAGGGGAGAGGGCACGCGTGGGTGCCAAAGGGGAAAGGGCACACGAGGGTGCCAAGGGGAAAGGGCACGCGAGGGTGCCAATGGAGATGGTAATCAAAAAGAAAACAGTGGATGTCCCACCGTGATCGCCAATTTGTGGATGGGCATAAATCCCACACAAAAAATCACAAGAGAATAATGATGTGATAAAACATGGAGGAGATAATGATGATTAATGCATAAATAAGGGGAATAAAAGCTTGCACGTGGTGCAAATATGGAGATGTGATCGCCAGAGGGGTTACCTCAAAAAAAGAGAGATCGCGAATACCTGGTGAAGATTGAAACGCGGGATGATGTGAAGTTCCTTCCTCCTTCTTCAATCGGCCGGCCGATGAGAAGGGTTCTCCTTTTGATTACCTTGCAAAAAAGATAATGAAACAACAAAGCAAAGCAAAGAGGGATTCAGCCGATGCAAGTAGTATCAATCCAAATAAAACAGGTGATGATAAGAGGAAATCAACATGCGCACCTTATTGTTTTGGTTTTAAAACCCCTAAAGAGGAATTAGGGAGAGGGGAGATATGTGATAAAACTAGTGCAAAGTGAAAAGGAAAAAGAAAACTGACGATGGAATTGATGCAGACGAAGAAGGAGAAAATAGATGAAGACAAATCAACAAAAAAAGCCCTGCTGTCCCTGTCAACAGTAAAGGGAATCGATAAGACGCGGTTGATCGGATGAAGCAGGTACAGAGGAAGCCGAAAATTCTCCCAACGAGCCCACGACAGTAAGCAAGCAGAGGAAGCCGTCAATCCTCTCAATCTCTTGAACGTTCTAATCTCTTCAACCCTCTTAAATCGTCAACTCTGCTTCGATCGCCCAGATCATGTTTTTATAGGATTCCAGTGGGAGATAAGCTCGAATAAGGTAAGATAAGGATAGGCAATGTTCAAAGAAGGCAGGACTCTACCTCTAATTCGAGCAAGGAGACCATTGGAGGCAGGACTCTATACAGGAAAGAGGAATTCAAGCAGGACACGAAAGGTGAAACACGACCTTGCAAAGGGCGTCAAATCAAGAATTGACGACTTCCATCAAGACGTTACTCAAAACACGACCTCTACCAAGGGTGTCACTTCTTGGATTTAATTTTGGCAATAAAACTTACTTTATTTGAAAATTATGATAACACGCCTAAGAGCGAGGCGTTAATTTAAAACACGCCCTGAGGAAGGACGTTAACCAATGATTAAATTGATTTTGCATTTACTTTAAAACCGGATAATACCAAGAATTGACGCCCTTACAATTAGTCGTCCTTTCTTGAGAAAACGTCCTCGGTAAGGTCGCTATTTAAATAACACCCCTCTTCAGGTCGCGAATCACAAAAAATGCAAAAATGAATCAAAACCACACACAAGAAAATAGAAAAACTTCATATTATGAATATATTGAAGTTCACTTTGGGGCGTCATCATAGTGACATGAGATTTGATCAACATAGCGTCATTTTTGGCGTGTCTACAGACCCCGTGACCCACCATATTTACTCCACCTTTTCGAGAGAGTCCACCATCATACCCCCACCGTCTCATCTCCCTTCACGGATGAAGGTGACTATCAACACCTTCTAGAATTCCACACATGGGACCTTGAAATGAGAGAATCCATATCGAGGGGTCACACATTCTTTGATCCCTTCGATCCCTTTCTTCATGGGCCCTTTGGCCCACAACCTCCATTCCACCTCTTTAAGGAAGTCCACTATCACATCCCTCCTACTCGGGCCTGGCAACCTATACATGGCAATAGGTCCGAACCGTCATTTGGGGGTAATGAAGACTTTGGTTTCCTCGGCCCACCTAAACCACCCAAACCTCTCGGACTTCACACATCCAAACCCAATGTTCATGATTGGTGCATCGTAGGATGTCTAGGAATCCACCATGCCATTAACCTTCGGTTATGTCAAATGCATGCATGGCACACATTCGGATGTCCTGGACCACCTTGCATTTGATTGTGTCGGACTAACTGTAGGGTTGTTTAGGGTTGTGTGTGCATCCGTGTGTTTTTATTTTGCTAAGCATTTTAGGAGTGCATAGTGAGTCTGCCGAGTCTAGTGCTAGGCATGTTAGGAGTCTGCATGAGTGAGGCCAGCAATGCACATTACAAAGAGCTAGCCGATGTCCATCGACACCACCGAGAGTTCCAAGAGGGTGAATATGTCATGATCAGGGTAAGACCTGAACGGTTTCCCTCTAGAACCGTTAAGAAGTTGCAAGCTCGCGGAGCCGGTCCCTTTAGAGTGTTGAAACACGTTGGATCCAATGCGTATGTTGTGGACCTGCCCGAGGACTATGGTATAAGCTCTACCTCCAATGTATCGGATCTTGTTGCATATAGGGACCCAACAGTGATCCCTAGTGAGCCTTTTGAGCCATCTCTTCCCCTTGAGAGTGATCCCACACCTGAGTGTCCACTTCCACCTCCAGCCCCTTTTTCACGGCAACGTGAGCATATAGATCGTATACTGGACGAGCAAGTGACAGTTATCAGGAGTGGATCTTACCCGCGCTACCTGGTGCGATGGAGAGGACGGCCCGCTACTGAGGACACATGGATCACACATGACGAGTTGCAGCAGATCGATACGGACCTTCTAGAGTGATATAGGAGCGATGCCGACCCTTACTCGACAGGGTCGAGTTTCTCCCACCCGGGGAGAATTGGTGCGGACACCCGAGCAGTTGAGCGGCGCGACACGCCGAGCCACCGGTACCGCACACGGAGCACGACTCGAGCCACCTCAGCGTCCATCTGGCTCGGAGACAGCCTGGAGACTCCGCCTTGAGCCTCCCCATTTTTCATATTTAATTAGACTTTATTTGTGTGTAAGGTGTGTTTATTTCATTTTATACGGTTTGCAATTATGAGTATACGAGGGGCTTATTTGTAAAATGGGACCCCTGGGCCCCATGAGACCCCCAGGCCCCCTCCCATTGGTCCATATCAGCCTTGTGGGGTTGGTCAACATCCAAGGTGGACATCTAGAAGCCTTGACTAGTTAATTGTCCACATGGGGGACAAGGGACCAAAATGGTCAATAATTCCAACCAAACCCACCTACCATGTCCCCCCCTTGGTCAAGGTGCGCCCCCCTTCCCATTTGTTTATTATTTTTTTTGTGTTTTGATCAAACTTCATCCTAGCCATCCATCCCTAACCCCTGGATCCAACGGTGGAGGATGGATTAGAAGGGTGACCTATTTATGCTTGTATTTTCCTATTTTCATGAATTAATGCCATTTGATTCAAAGAAATTCAAGAGCAAGGGCTGGTGCGCCCCCCTCCTCTCTCCTCCCTCTCCCCCTTGAAGCTGTGAAGGCTTCCATTCTGAGTTGTGACGCCTCGTGTATCAGTTCCGACGATCGCCGCCGCCGCCACGAGCCGCCACCGCACCGCCTTCGCCATCAACGAAGTTCTGCCCGCGCAGTACCACAGGAGCTTCCACGAATTTCCTGTCTCAGCCCCGAGCTCAGATAGATCTGGAGATTTTATTGAGTGTTCCAGAGGTGTCAAGGACATCCCAAAATTTTTGGTTTGCCATTCAGATCTCGTTTCATATTTTTTGATTTTTGTCCACTCTTCCATTTTGGTTCTGCCAGAGTTCTGTCCAGATTCATCCCCGCCCTGAGTTTCATGTCTTAGGTCCACTTTTTGATTTATTTTGGTTCGCCCAATTTTACTGGAGGTTCCACCCATCCACCCCTTCATCCAAAATTTTTCTCAATTTTGGTTCGTCCATTTCATATTTTCTAAAAATCATTCTCATTCCCAGCTACAATTCTGTCCCCCTGTTCCTAGATCCGACCACCAGTCACCCCAAAAATCATAGTAAATCACCACCACCTCCAAATTAAATTCCAAACAGAGTCCCAGTTCCGTGGTGTGCTCCCGTACAACTTTTAAGAAGAGCTCAAGAGCTGAATCGGAGGTTTACTAGGCGGTCAACGGTGATTCTCAGACAAGTACCCTGCAAATCTGAGGTTTCGGTTACTATACAATAGGGGCTTGTAAATTCATTAAAGTTCTGATCCGACTAGATCCAGTAAATCTCTCTGGGTCTAGATTGAAGCATTTGAAGAGAGCTTTCCAACGATAGCTCATGCGTCCCGATCCGACATCGGGATTGATCGCAGCGGCCGTTTTCGCCGGAGCGCGCGCCTGAAAACAGCAACTAAAAATCCGTGGGCAGCAACTTCAAAGCTTGGGAATCGGGACCGATCGACCCCCGATCGGTGTTCCCGGCCGACCGCCGTCCATGGAGGCGTGCCACCAGGGGTCCCCATCATAGTGGGTCCCACCCTCGCAGATCCGGAGGACAGCGCCATCCGTGGGCCCCGCGGGCCCGCAGAACCCGCCGTTCGGAAAGCACGAAAACGCGGAGTTCGGCACCGCCGGGCGACATCAAGATGCTGCCCGTCAACCCGAGTTGCATGATTCCCGGGCTCCACATGTGACCTTTTACCTCCCTGCGTGGAGTGGGTCAAATCTTTGTATTACTGTGATATTGTTTAACCGGGAGTCCGTAATTCGGCCGGGGTTGTCTTCGCCACGCCGGGTGCGTGGAGGTAATGGTCCGAACCTCTTGGCGTTCATTTGCTTAGCTAGTATACGGTCTTTTGCCGCTGCCGAGAGCGTAGGTACTAGCCCGTGTGTCCATGTCACCGCTGTGAGAGTGAGTGTGACCCGTCCCGTGACTCGATCCGAGTCCGGAAGTTGAGTCGGACTACCCTTGACCTCCGCCGGTTCCTTAACCGCGCACGGTCCGCGCTTTCCCTCGCTTGGGACGACAGTGAGCTTCCACTTCTGTTAGCGACGTTTTGCCACTAGGAGCTCGGAGTGTCGGGCTTAGTGTCTCCTTGGTGTATACTGCTGGTCGCGTCTTCATCTAGAGTCCGAGGGTGGCACCTAATAGTGTCGTCTCCCATGTCCGTCCCGCATCAATTAGTCTAGGTAGTTAGTCTTAGGCTCATCTCCATGCGATATTTCGTGTTTATACATCATGTGTTAGCCTCATAGTTAGCATGTATTAGCTTTAATCTAAGAAAAGCCTCATAGTTAGCATGTATTAGAAAGGTAGTAAAATTAGTAAAGTATTAGTTTCATTAACTAATCTATTAGCATACCTAATCTATTAGCACACCTAATTAACCTGTTAATCTACCAAATCTATACCCTCGTGTCTATATATATAGTTAAGTGTCTACACAGGTGTCGACACTTCGTGTCTAACCTGTAACTACACTGTACAACAGAGACTAAAAAGGAACAGTAAATGTCGACATTTGGTGTCGACACATGCAGAAACAGGTTGAAAAACAACAGAAATAAAATGTGAACAATTTATACCTTATTTATATAACACCTACATTTCCATACCTAAATATATAACAACAATATATATAGATTTATAGTCAAATGTTCGACACCTGCATATGCAAGTGTCGACACCTGCATATGCAAGTGTCGACACTTACATATAAAAGTGTTGACACTTATGTATACAAGTGTCAACACCTCCTAATGGAAGTGTCGACACTTCCATATATATAAATGTCTATATATGTATATAAATTCATATATATACTCCATTAATTGTATATACAAAACATATAGAGAACCGTATAATATAAAATGGAGTCCTTCATTCTTACAGAGTATATATATATATTTGTAGACTGAAATTATTTTTTTATGTAAAAATCTAATTTTCACCACATTAGTTTATACATACTAAAAATTATCTCCAACATGTTAAAACTATTTCCATCATGTTAAAGTGTCTTCCAATATGATAGAATTATTTTATACATACGGAGATATAAAAATTATTTTCAGCATGTTAAAATGTATTTAAAGCTATTTTTGTGCATATAAAACTTACTTTCCTATTAAATAAATTAGTAAATTGATGCATGAAAATTACTTCCAGCATGATAATATTTCTTCCAGTATGGTAAAATTATTCCAGCATGTTATAATTATTTTTGGCATGTTATAATTATTTTCAGTGTATTAAAACTATTTTTCAGCATGATAATTCTATTTTCCTATCAAATAATTAGTAAATAAGTGTAGAAAATTAATTTTTAGCATGATAAAAATTATGTTGTTATCAGAAAATTTCTGTAATCAGCATGTCAACCTTATCTTATCATCCTATCAGTAAGTTAATTATTCTAGCATGTTAAGCATTAATTTTAGCATGTTAATAATTAATTTTCAGCATGTAAAAACTAAATCCAGCATGAAAAAAATTAGTTTTATCATCTTACCAGTAAAGTAACATATGAAACTCATTCTCAGCATGTTAATATTATTTTTAGCAAGTTAGAATTATTTTCAACATAAAAACTTATTTTCATAATTAAATTCTGGTTATTATAATAAATCACCATTTTGGCTAACCCATATATCTATATCGGACAGAAGATATACATACCTATAACCTCCATTATGCTGGACAGAATTTTATAATCGGATATATATATATATATATTGGATAAAAAAAATATATATATATAACTAATATCGACATTTGTGTCAACACCAGCAAGTTAGTCTCAAACCCTTATTGTCATTAGCATGTATCAAACGTTACGGGTTTTACTCCTAGTTCGTCCCTACATAACGATACGTCTTGGATTCTATTCTATAATCCACCTTATAAACATCCTACCGGGTCAATCCTTGAAATTCCATATTGGCTATAAACGAGAGTGGATGTCGACAAACATGACTAATGCTGTGCATATGGGGCCCGGTCTGGTCCTGGGAGGAGCACCCGAAGGTACTTGTGCCCATGGGAGTTTATTGACCACAGTGTTTAGCATTGCACCGGAGTACTTGCTTGCTAGACTTTAGGCATTCCACTCATTCTCGTGATATTACTCGATTGATTGACTTGAGACCCGCAGAAGAGTAGAAGTATTTACTTGAATACATTATAAATAGTCAATTCCAGTTATACATGCTTGAAACTACTTTGCTTACTAATGCTAGCTTGATTAACATGTTGCTATTCCAGTTATCACTTCTTAGTTATCACTGACTTGATATCATTTACTATCACTTGCTACTACTGCTTGAAATCGTGAAATCTATATACTCTCACTTTCTACTCCTGTCGATTTTATAAATTCTTTGATATCTATCTGTCTGCATGCATAGTTTACCTACACTAAACGAATGTATAATTCACTTAAAGCATGTTAGAACTTGAGATGTAAATTCTACTGAGCGATTCGCTCATCTAGTTATTTTCTAACCTTTTCAGGTAGTTCGGATATCAGCCAGAACTCGGAAGGGAATGAGTCTGAGTGATGAGTGTAGAAATGGAGTTATCATGTTGTCTTGTTAATTGTGCTTGTGTAATGGTGTTATTGTAATCCCACTTATGTCAGTCATATCCAGTTATGTCAGACGTTAGTTGTCTTAGTCTAATTGATTAGAACTGTAATAAGGGCTTGAAGCCTCGTAGTTGGACTTGGAAATGTATGTAGTTGTCATTTGATTAGTTGTAACAATCATCCTATTTGTATTAATTTCAAGTTAAATCTTAGTTATCTGCGTACTCTATTAACTATCAAGGAAGAATTCCATCGATTAGCTAGCTCGCTTTGGTTCTATATAAAACTGTTGCGCCACGGGTAAGCTTCCGCGCTCGGGACGTGACAGTTAAAGATAAGGATATATGAATTTCGTTTCAACACTCTTGAGATATTAAACTTGTTGCATGTATAATGAAGAGACAGTTGAGGAAAAAGCTGCCTACCCATCCTCGTTGAAAAATTTGAAATGAAAATGAAAGATAGAGCAATGCTCGGTCTCACTGAGTAAACTGGGCACATGTCACCTAAGACGTGATGTTGTTCATATCTGAAAAGTGTTGACTAGTACCTCTATTCAAAATGAGGTGAAATGGTTCAGTATTCTGAGTAACCGGGGATTCTGGCATGAGCTCTATGCGTCTACTCGCGTAAAAAGGAATCATCTTGAACCTGATCACTCTTAAAAAATTCTGTCTATCTTGAGTTGTAAAATGATGCTGAAAACTCATTGTGGTAGAGCGTAGCCTCCAATACGATGTTCTCAAAATTGAAGTGCAGTTTGTAAAATGTCTCCTTGTGTTAATCTGAAAATCTGAATATCCATATTGCAACTATCATTTTTCGTGTTTCTCACTTACACATCTGGAAATTTGATTTAATATGTATTCAGAACGTTGATTGACTACATTAGCAATTGCATGATTCTCCTATATGATTGCACAACCTCTCATGTGCTACACATGTGCATTCCGATTATCATGATTCTCTTGCATCCTTCTTATACCCACTCCCTTCTTCAATTAGTAAGGGAGAGATATACTTGCATGTCTATATATACGTATCTGCCTGATTGCATTGTGTGCTCATCATGTGTCATAAGCCGTATGCGTATAGCATCATGCATTTCATAAGAAATTTAAAAATTTGAAAAATTACTGAAAATCTCACAAAAATTGGACTTCCATTTGTTTACACTTGCCATATGGGGTTATTGATTTCCATTGGTATCATGCTTGCATTCATTGTGTCATCACATGCTTGCATTGCGTTCTTATGCATTTTCAGAAAATATAAAAATCAAAAATTTGAAAATCAAAGAAAATCCTTTTGATATGCCCTCCTGCTCTTGCTTGTTGTGAAAATATGACATGGGATCTAGATTTTGAATGCTATCCTGCTGACCACCTCATCTTGTGAACATATTCCTCCATTGGTTCCCATCCTTGAGACCAATCTTTCCATTAAATTGGTATCAATACATACTTGATTGAATTTACTTTGGATGGTATCATGTTGATTTGTGAATCTAATCACCAATTGATCTCATCTGATTGGAATCATGTGAATTGCTACTCCATGATTTGCCCTTGCTTCTTCTGCTTTGATAAGATGGGATTTTGATGCTTCAAAGGGAGATAAGCTTGTTCTTCCTCATTTGGATTCTTCCAACTTGTTGATATTATTGATCATGTCCCAGGGTGAGAAAGTGTTGCATTATCCCACTTTTTGATTATGTCAAAGGGGGAGAAAATTGATGTTTGTGTGTGACAAGGGGAGAAGACCACTGTTATATCATCATAAGTTTATCATTAAGCTTGTCATCATCAATAAGTTTATCATCATCAAAAAGGGGGAGATTGTTGAGTTATGATTTTGATGATTGTTGTAATTGTTAAGTTATAGTTTTAATGATAACTAAACTTAATGTGTGCTTTAATGATGATAACTAAACCTGTGATGATTACACATGTTCTTGATGATTGTGCTCATTCATCTTATTGTTTATGTTGGGTTTGCAAGAGGCAAGAGGTTTCATAATCTCTTTAATGTGAATAAGCATGGTATTAGCCATGACTATTTTGCTTGCAGGATCAACTCGTGGTAGCCACCTGGTAAACCAAACGTGTGGATAAGCACCATACTCCTCTGCAATCCAAAATAGGTGGTATATGTCATTTACTGTCAAGAACCGTTGGTAAGACTCCTACCTTGTATTAAAACGAAGCCTCATGCTTTAAACCATCAAGATTCACTTCTTTTCAAACTTGTGTTCATGAATCATTCCATGTGTTAAATCGAGTCTAAACAAACTTGTAATCAACTATAACACAAGCCCTTTTCAAGTATCGAACCAATGGATAGTTTCAAGTGAACTAACACTTGACTTTTGCAGGTTTGGAGACTAGCGGTCGACCTGTGGACCCTTGGCAGTCGACCTGAAATCACAGAACTGAAAAATTGGCACCTGTGAACCTGGCGGTCGACCGCCAGGAGCTAGCGGTCGACCTATTTTCCCAGCAGCCACAAAGCTACAGAATGGCCCCTAGCGGTCGACCGCCAGCCCTCTACCGGTCGACCGCCAGCCCCGAGGCCCTCCTTTGTTGACTTTTGTGTCAAGTTCGAAAAGAGGTCCTTCACCCCATTTCTTTAATCCCAATGCTCCCAATCACCCCAGATTTTGTGGATCTAGGTCTAGGACTTGTCTCCTAACCTTCCAAGGGTTATAAAACCTCTCTTTGAGGTCATAAACCCCAAGAGGCTCCAAGAGAACAAGAGAGATCAAGTTGGCTGAAGGAAGAGGAGGAATATCACTGTAGCCGTGAACAGTGATTCGAAGATCAAAGCCTCATCATAGTTGAAGATCCAAGATCTATTTTGAAGCCTTCATCTTTGGTGAGGACACGCGCCGCCTTTCTCGACGGAGCACGCGGAGCACGCCGGCATCTCTTTGGCTCGGCGACTACGGCATGGTTTAGAGGACCTTCTTTTACATGATGGCCATACCAGGCCTTGGTTTAGTCCCTGCGTGGACATGTTTATTCTTTATTGTGGACCTTTGTAGGCCAATTGGGGCCAATTAGACCTTTATTGGGTGTGCTAGGCTCATTGGTTGGGCAATAGGACTAGTGGGCCACTTCTTGGTCCAACCTTTTGGCCCATTAGGGTTTTGGGCGCCCCCTCTCATCTCCTCCAAGAGGAGGAGGAGGCAGCCGCCCCCCTACCTTTTTTTTAGGAAGTAGATTGCGCACCCCCCCTTTTTTTCCTTCCCATTCGATCCCCTCCCCCCCTTTTGGCCGCCCCCCTTTCCCCCCTTGCTAGGGTTGAAACCCTAGCATTCCCCCCCTCCATATATAAGGTCTTATGTACTTTCTTTAGGAATTAATGAATGAAATATTTTGATTGAGCAGCCATTTGCGCAGCCACCCCTTGGAGAGGGCGACCCTCTCTTCCTCCTCTGCTCCTGCGACGGGAGCAACCCCGGGGTGCGACTCCCCATCCCCTCGGTGCGACGCCGAGGTTCTTCCTCCCTTCTACTTCGTCTCCGGTTCGAGTTCGCATGTTCCAGATTCGGCCCCGAGTTGCAGCGGCGTCCCCATCCGGTGCGGGTCGAATCCAAGCCCCTCCTTTTTTTGGTGGATACTTCTACGAGTCGGCAGCGCGTGGGCTTTGGTTTCGCCTCGATCCGAGGTCGGCACCACCCGTGGCGAGTTTTCTCGTGAGCTAGTGCAGGAGCCTCCCTCTCTGCGCGCCCAGATCCACCCTCCTTCTTGCGAAAATCCCACAGGACGGAAAACTCCGAGTTTGGAGCTGATTTCTTCAGGGTTTGTACCTCTCGTCGTCCTCTTTCCAACGCCGCCAACCTCGTCTCGTTCCGACGTCCGAGCTGTTCGTGGCGTCCGTTCCCGTGAGGTCGCGCGGGTCTGCCCAGTCCACCCGGTGCCAGGACAACCGGCGATTTCCAAAGTTCACAGCGTCCAACCACGACCAGATCTGATCGAGCTCTTTGGTACGGACCTGCTGCTCTGCGTCCCCGACGTTCTCCCACAAGCGGGGCCTCGATCGCCTACCGGAGCAGCGAGTTACCATTTTCCCCGCTTGACAGCGCAGTTCTGGGAGCAGATTCCTTGTCCCCACTTGCAGGTGCGGCCACGGCTTCCACGGACGGAACCTGAGCACGCCTTTTGGCCGAGGCTTCCTCCTGCGACCTAACTACGCGCCCTCGCTGACGGCGCCCCAATCAGACTCCGGATCCATTCGTGGGAACGTTTACCACCGAGTCGCGCGTTGCTGCGATTCTGCCGATCGTCATTCGGACCCTCCTCGTGGCCAACCCTTCACCGAGTGCCGCCCGTCAGCCCGTGTATCGGCCGCCCCGAATGGAATTGTTGTAGCCTGTTATCTCCCTACGAGGAGTGGGCACCTTGCTGGCTTGTACCTATTCTTTCATTGTGTGTATCGGGGTTGTCGGTCTCGGCCGGGGTTCCTTCTCCACGCCTAGGCGTGGAGGTACGTGCGACGCTCCCCCCCCTTGGCATTTTGCTTTACTAGTATGTGATCTTGTATGCCGCGTGAGAGTGTAGGGATCCTAGCTAGCATTCAACACCGCGAGATCGTGAGTGAGAGTATCCCATTCCGTGGCCCTAGTCGAGCACCGAGCTCGGACTAGACTCCTATAGTTGCGCGTCGGCTCCTTTGCCGCTTTGATCCACTCGCTTCCCTCATAGGGACGACCGTGGACTTGGGTTTCTTGTTGAGAGACGCCTCTCTTCGGAGGAATAGTACGGAGGTCGATCTCTCGGCTTGCCTTGTCTCGTGTGAGTGCTGGCCGCACTTGGTCTTCATCATAGGTTTAGTCCATTTGTCAGTTCCGTCCCGCATCAATCTTCCCATGAATTGAAGCAACACCAAATCAACCTAGAGAGATCAAGATAGCAGCTATCAAAGGAAGGTTGCTGCAACGATCGTGAACAACATTCCTTCCACCAAGTTCTTCATCCGATCGAAGCCATTCAAGCATCAACTGAAGCCATTCAGTCATCTTCTAAAGCCAGGGAGTTCCAATCAAGTAAGGATCTCAAGAGGAGCTTAAGGGAAGGCTGTCCAAGTGAAGAGAAGAAGAAGTATTGTAGCAGTGAATAGTACTCCATGCAAGGAAACCTACATCCAATACAAGGCCATTCAAGCTGAGTCTCAAGCCATTCAGGTGAAGAAGGAATCAATGCGAACATCCGGAGCATACACTCAGGGGGAGCCTAAATCAGGAGCATTCTAAACTGTGGTCTATTTACTTTGGTGTCTTGTGCTTTAAGTCTCATATTTGTGTTTCATCATAAACCGCAATAACTTGTGTGTGTGTGGATCGTGTTGGATCCGTGGTTGTTTGTGTGTGTGTTGTAATTGATTCGTGTGTGTACGTGGATCTTCCTAGATCTGTGTTTGTGTGTGTGAGGGTCTTTTTAGATCCGTTCGATCTTGTGTGTGTGGTTGTGATTCGGTTGTCGGATCGTGTTGGAGTTCATCTCCGTGTGTGTGTGTGTGTGTTGGAGATTGTCTCCGTGTGTGGGTTGGGGCGCGTCCCCATGTGTGTGTGCAGGCGTCGTCCTGCGTGTGTGGTTGGAGCGTTGTCTCCGTTTGGGGATTTATCCCCGAGTGAAGCCTCACCAGGTTTGGTGAGGGGTGGACGTAGGATTGCCGTCATTGCATCCGAACCACCTTAAAAACCGCTGTGCATTGTGTGTTATTTGTGTGGTTTGATTGTTTTCGTTGTATGGTCGTGTGGGAACGATGAGTTTGAGAGATTTGGTTAATTAGTTTTCAATTGCTAATTATTGTTTACCACCTATTTTGTAAAAAGCCAAAAGTTTTATTAAAATTGGTAAACACCCAATTCACCCCCCTCTTGGGTGTCATTGATCACAAGACTTCAGCTGGGAGTTAAGGGATTGATTTCCCTTTTGTTTTCCCTTCACCAGGGGGTGAATGGGCGTGGTTTTTGGTTTTTCCGAGCCTACTCCGCGGACCGGGCTCTGCCCGTTATCGCGCCATGGTTCAGGGGCGCAATCTTGAGATCGCGCTGCCCTTGGACTCCGCGTTCATCGAAGAAGATGAGCAGTGGCCGTCGGCCTATCGGCAAGGAACTTGCCTGCCCGATCAGGAGTGACTTGTGAACACGCTAGGGTCCCCCAGCGCGTTCTTGGTCTGTCACGCTAGGGACCCATAGCGCGTTAATGATTAACGCGCTATGTATCCCGAGCGCGTTCTCCATTGATCGCGCTAGGCAAAGGGAGCGTGTTCATGAATACGCTCTTGGCCTATAGCGCGTTAAGGCCCCTTGCAGATTCGAGGGTTTTTTCATACGTGGCAGCCTCCAGGATGGACTATCACCGTGTTCTGTTATACTGGAGTTATGTTCTGCCGATCCTAACCCTAGGGGTGTGAGTTCCTATCCTTGTGCTGACCGGCGGTCCGACTGATGCTAGGCATCATGTGAGGGCCGTACGTGGGTGCCGGGGGGGCCCAGGGAGTGAGATGGATCCGGCCCAGGTCACCGTGAGTCAGTGTCGGTACGGGGAGTTGTCCTTGTACTTTGTCCAGTTTCAACGCTACTTTTCATCGACTAGAGAGTCTACTCTTTCAGTGACCCTCCACTAGTCATAGCCTTCCGACACGCGAGTGGTCCCACCAGGGAGTGGTGACGAGGCTACCCTGAGAAACGGTTTTTAGACTGGTTTCCGTAGGGCCCCACATTTGACGCCAGAGTCTGGCTGAGGGGAAAACCAGTCAGAGGGCCAGACCTAGGACGTATGGTCTGTGTGTGCACACGTGGTTGGGGGAAGTTGGACCCGCACTGTCGAGCGCGACCCCAGCTAGTCACTTGTTCTGTGGTTACTTGTACGGTGTCCCCGTTCCACCAGGGGTCGAGGGGGACACCCGAGGTGCGGTTTAAGCCGTCTGTGGATGCATCCGACCTTGCTTCTAGTGAGTTGGTACTCTTGTCTTTGTGTGGTAGCGACTCTTGGGTTTTTCTCAGTTTCTGACGAGTCGTCTCAGTTTTCATGCCGTGTGTTTGGTACTAGCCATAGTTGTAGCTCGTAGTTACTTTCCACGCAGTTTCTCAGTTTATTAGGTGGGGACCGGATGATCCCTATTGAGCCTTATGTTTTGAGGCTCATTTCCTGTGTGTTTTCCGTGTTTCACGCACCTTGAGTAACTTCATCTCTTCGACCTTGCCACGCCTGCCCCCACCTTGGAGCTAGGGTGTCAGATCAGGGGATACATCGTTGGCCGGCTCTGCTACAGGCTGTTGAGCCCATGGGGCCTGCTGGGCTTCCTCCTTCTCTTGCATGAATTCGGCAAGGTTTGGGATGCCGTTAAATTCCTCCTCTGGCTGAGGAGGAGTCGCCGCCGGTGGAGCTTGAGGACTGCTTGCTTCTCTGGTCGAAGGAGACCCTTGGGAGCGTGCCTGCCTCTTTTCTCGGGCTAGCAGAAATTTGGCGAATGAAGGGGTGGCCTGGCTCCTAGATCATTCGGGATAGAGACCCGACGGGGGAGGGATCTCGGTGCCTCGAACCTTGGGCTCGGGGACCTCGTATGGCTGCTCTCCCCTTAGCATGATATTGAGGTTGTTCTGAGGAGGGCGCCCCCACTTCCTTCCCGACCTGGTGGCGTGCTGGGAAGAAGATGCTTCAGCCTGGTTCACCTCTGTCGGCTCATGGGGTAGCTCTTCTTCTTTTTCTTCCAGGGAGAGGGCAGTGTCGAACAACGCCGAGAGGGTGTTGTAGGCGACGACAACCTCCTTTTTCTTCTTGCTCCTGGGCCTTCTCTTCTTCTTCTTCTTCCTTCCTGTTGTGGACGACGACTGCTCTTGGGGAAATCCACCCCACATGGAAGGCACTTTCTCTGCTTCAGTTTCTGCTCCTGGAGCCAGTTTGAGTGACTCGAACTCCTCCCAGGGCACATATTCTTTCAACTCCACGGGCTGGATTTCGGGCTGTTCATAATCTTCCAGCCCATCAATAACAGCCTGGAGTCTTTCAACCGCCAGGCTGGTCCTCTTATACATTTGCATCGGGATGCACTTCTTTTTGTTGTGAGTCGGCCGCCTCATGACTAGCCGAGGGGCCGTGTCATGCCAGACCGGGTTCACCGGGGGTGGTGCTGGCAGGGGTGTCACACCCCTCAGATGAACTCTCGGGGTGGGCCGAGGGATCCGTGCTCTTCTATTCTTCCTGGGTATAGTCTGCCAACCCCCTTGGTCTTGAGCCGGGGCCATAATAAAAGTTTCATAAGTGGCGTGGGTGCTGGCCTCCGGCCACTCTTCAGGCAACTCCTAGTATAATGAGACCATGTTGACGGTGGAGGTTATGTTGGGCAACTCATGCGGTTGCGGGGGGTCTACCTTGTGCTCCCCCATGTCCATCTCCCCACTCTTGATTAAGGACTCAATGACGTCCTTGAAGACGTAGCAGTCCTCAATAGTGTGCCCGAGCATCTGGTGGTACAAGCAGAAGCGCGGGTCGTCTTTCTTCTTTAGGTCACTGGGCCTCTTTGGTTCTGGCAATGTGATTTTGTTGTAGCTGGTTGCCCACTCGAAGAGGAGCCGAGACTTGTCTCGGGAGAAGGAATATAGCTTGTTTCTCATCTTCTCCTTGAGCGAGGGGCCTTCCCGCCGTTCTATAGGTCTGGGCGGGGGAGAGTTGGCTGTCCCTTTGGCTCTTTCCTTCTATTTCTCAAAGGTCTGGAAATCTAGTGCATGCACCTCGGGGGGAGCTGGCTTCTTCTCGGCCTGTCTGGCTCTCTGGCTCGATACGGACGGGCTGGAGGAATATCGGGCCAGGAATGCCTCAATCTCGGCCACTATATTATTTAGGCATTCGAATGTCTTGATCTCAGTGCCAATCATCCTTTCCAGGAATTCCTTTTTCAAATTTTGTTTGCAAATCTGCACTGCGTCCTCCTGATGCGGGGGACACCTGCACCTCATGCTGAGGTTCCTCCACCTTTTGATGTAGTCGAGAGCCGACTCGTCATTCCTCTGCCTTGTGGCATAGAGTTCTGCCACAGTAACTTTCCGTTCAGCGACGTAGAACCTTTCTTTGAACTTTTTCTGCATGTCGGGCCAATCAGCAACAGACCCGGGTGGCAGGCTGGAGTACCACTCAAAGGCAAGCCCTGTGAGTTTAGAGATGAAAAACTTCAGGAGGTAGGCTTCATCGACAGCTAAATCTCCCATGACATTAACATAATAGGCAATGTGCTCCCTGGGAGACACTTGCCCATTAAACTTTTCAAACTTTGGTGGCTTGGTGACACCAACCGGCAGCTTTTTCGCGGCATAATGAGCCGGATAGGGCACCCGGTAGATGTCGAACGGCGTCGGATCCCCATCGCCTCTCTCTGCCAGTTTCATGTCTATCATTTGTTCAAGCATCAGCCGGCTGACTACTACCGGGTCGACCGGGCTTGGGTAGAAATGAGCGGGCTGCGCACTTAGGGTAGTCAGCACAGTCGCCTGAGGGGCCACGGGGGACCCTTGGGACGGCGGGGCCGGTGCTGTGTACTATGCTTGTTACGGGGGCATGCCCCCAGAGAAGCTGGGAGTTTCCGGGGAGGTCGCAGCTTGCAGAGTTGTTTCTGAGGATTGCTTGTTGTCCGCGGGCACTTCGAGCAGAACCTCGGTCTGTCTGGACGTCGAGGGTTGTGCATTCTGCTCATTTAGTTGCATCTTCAGCAACTCAATCTCTTGCTGGAATCGTTGCATCATGTACAACATTGCCGGGTTGGTTGTGGGAGGATTGGGCATGCCCCCTGTCTCTTCGGTCGGGGCATCCTCGGATGATGTGGAGGGACCACCGCTCATGTCGCCGGTGGTGACTACATTGGTCGTGAGAGCCACAGGAGGTTCCTCGTGAAAGGTTTCTTCGGCGCTCGCCTGTGCCGCTTCGCCTGCCGCTCTTCCCCTTTTAGTGAGAGGCCCCGGCCTGGCGGCAAGTCTGGCCATCTCTTCAGGGTCGGTAGGTATGGCCCCATACCGACCGAGAACTCCTGCCATATTGCAGGTGAAGATTCTCTAGCTTCTATTTCTCTTTATCGTCCTCCTGGATGACCTCCCTAGGAACACCAACCTGTCGAAGACCGATCGTCGGGGCGGCTCTTCCTCCCGAAAAGGGGACTGGCGTGGCTCCTCCGACCGATTCCTCGACTCTGCATTGGGTGCGGGTCGGGCTTCTTCTTCCTGGAAAGCGGAGGCCACTACCCCCAACAGTCTCTGGCGACCCAAGGGAGTGCTACCTGGGCCTCGGAGGTAGTTTCTCATGGCCTCCTCGATCCCTTCCCACTCCTGGTTGGGGAGAGCAGCCGGTGGTTGTGTGCCGATGGCAGTGACAGGAGGGGAGTAAACCCTGGGTGTCGGGCGAGCTGCATTATGTCGGCGCCCGCGGTGATGGCGACGGGCATTCTCGGGCGGCACTGGCATGACAGGTGCTGGTTGGCAGGCTGGGGTCAGCACCTCAACCCTTTCATCTCTTCGGGCCCTCCTCGGGCTGAAAGTGTTGGGTCCCGCCTGGGCGGGTGCAGTGGGCTGGGCCTCCTTGGGGACCCAGATTTGTTTCAATTTGGCCGGCCTGCGAGCCAGTGCAGTCTTCGATGCCGCAGCCGGAACAGTGCGCGTCACCTTCTCTTTTAGCCTCTCTAGCCCTTGGAAGGAGTTGCGGACTGGGATGGTCAGGACAATGCGGTCTGGCATCACCTGGGACCTCTGCCCATCAAGGTGGACCCGGATGGTCCCGACAGCCATGGATTTCCCGGAGCTGGATATGCGGTGCCCCGAGATGATGCCGGTGTTGTTCCTCCGGCGCCTCCTCCGGTGAGATGCCGATCCTTGGTGGGATGAACCAGTGGTTTGGTGCACATGGTGCACATTGCAGCTCAGCGTCGTTGCTGGGACACCATTGTCGCTCTTGGCCACAGCTCGGCAGACGACAGCTTTAGTGGCCCCCGGAGTGGGAGGGTTGGTCTGGGGCTCGTCGGGTGCTTTCACATCCAGTATGTTAACAAAGGCCACCCCAAGGAAGTTGGGGAAGCCCACCATGGGAGGG
Organism: Amorphophallus konjac; assembly: GCA_022559845.1. Classification (NCBI taxonomy): domain Eukaryota; kingdom Viridiplantae; phylum Streptophyta; class Magnoliopsida; order Alismatales; family Araceae; genus Amorphophallus; species Amorphophallus konjac. The sequence continues at coordinate 37,476 of JAHNEJ010003073.1, read as the reverse complement.
AAGCTCCCAAAGTTGAGGGGGACCGCGAGATAGCCGCCCCGAACATGGTTCTCGACGACTTGAGGGCTGCAAGTAACTATCATAGTTGATGCAATCCACTTACCATGTTTTAGCTGAAAACACACCCAGCCAGATCGGCTTAAATTGGTCCATACTTTTGTCTCCTTGGCTCCCAACAAAAATTACTATCCATTTGTGGAAAATCATTCATAACAGCCTCCCAGTGGATTCCAATATTAAGAGATTGGGTGTGCAATTATGCTCTAGCTGCTCTTGCTGCAAGATTCATCATGAGGAAAATTTAAACCATCTCTTCTTGCACAGTGAGTTGGCCTCCCATATTTGGTCTTTCTTCAAAGCTTTGGGACTGCACCTTGAGGGCAACACAGTAAATTCATTTATCACACATGCTACAAGTAGTATTCAACTTAAATCGGCGTATGGTCTTCTCATCCTGGCTGTTATTGGCCATGGTATGTGGAACATTTGGAGAGCAAGGAACGAGGTCAGATATGAGGGTAGAACAATAGCAAATAACAGTGTTCTTCATCAAACTCTCACTCACGTGAAGCAAATGTGTTCTGCTGCAAAGTTTAAGGAAAATATTTTCAGACACAAGATGATTCTAGACAGCTTGGGCATTCCACTTCCTATCTTTAATGGCGCTCAACTGAAAATCATCAAATGGAAAAGCCCTCCGTGGCCCTTTCTTAAGCTAAACTCGGATGGAGCTTGCAAGTCAAACGGAGAAACTGGAGGAGGAGGTGTTATCAGAGATTATAGAGGGAATGTCATTTTAGCCTACTCTCATTATTATGGGATATCCAACAGTCTTGTAGCAGAAGCAAGGGCCCTGAATGATGGCATTAAGTACCTTCACACTATTTCCACTCAACCTGCCTATATAGAATGCGACTCTCAAATTCTGATTCGGATTATCAAAAAAGAATATCATTGTCCTTGGTCCACCCTTCAGCATGTCAGAGAGATATGGAGATCAATCACTCAACATGACAAAGTTGATCACATATACAGAGAAGGAAATAAAGTTGCGGATTCTTTGGCCTCCATTGCTTGCTCATCTAAATGTAATGTTTTTTTCTTTTCTAATGAGCTCCCCTCAATTATAAAGGGAGAGGCCCATATGGATAAACTGGGAATGCCCAGCTTAAGACTGATGTAACCTTTCCTTCACTTTTGCAATAAAATTTACCTCCTAGAGACTCGGTGGCGGAATGGCCAGTCCTTTACCTCTGGCAAAGGGCGCATTCTCCCACTCGTCCCTAGGCAGGGTTTCTTAAAAAAAAAAATTGTCATAGTTGATGCCATGATGCGATTTTCCTACATTCACAAAAGTAGCGCAATTAGTTTTACAAGAAGGGGCCGCAGGGCCCCTAATTCCGGCAAAGAGATGAAGGGTGGATGTGGTCCCACCGGTCGTGCTAGACTTGTAGATGCACTTTTCATTTGTCTGGTATGGCGTTCGTTTATTCGGATGGTTTATTTATCTATTAAGTGCGTGGGCGTGCCAGTCACCGGAGTGACAATTTATTCGGGCTCCGAAGAGCCCATGGTGCGCTCGACCTGACTTCGTCAGACGATTGTGTGGTTCGTGTCGGGACCAGATCCCATCGTGCCATGAAGGCCATGACGTCATTTACATCTCCCATACGAGGGAACACCCTTGATTAATTGTCAAAATTAGGGGCCCTGCTGCCGAAAGAACTAATACTAACTGCGCGAGAAAGAGGCAAGCGTAAATCACACTAAGGTCCGCATCAGGCTACGAGCCGCATGTTATGTTGGTCACTCGTGGACCTTTTTCATGTTCGGACAAAGGTCCGTAATAGAAACGCGGTGCAAGCCAGGATGAATCTGTTCAAATGTTTGCCGAATGCGCGGCAATTTTAATAGTGGCTCGAAAGGGGTCCGGTCCTGAGAAATGGGTCCGGTCTGATCAGAATGTCGGCCCGATGCGAGGTCGGGTCATTGCCGTATTGAGGTAATCCTCGCGACTTAGGCCCGACCTGCAGGGGCGGCATTGTTATTCCCTTCAGCACTAGGTCACGGGAGAGACGGGGCTGCAATGATAGATTTTATTGTCTCTTTATCTGGGCTTCCAATTATAGATATACATATATATATATATTCGTTTGCTTATTTCCCTTTTATGTATTTTTCATGAATGATTTTTTTATTTTTTTATTTATTATTATTATTATTATCATTATTATCTCGCATTTTTGTTTATTTCTTATATATATATTCAGATTTATTTATTTATCGTAATTTTTATTAATTTATTATTATTATTATTATTGTTACCATTATATACATATTATATATATATATTTAGAGAGAGAGTGGGTCGCTGGAGGGCCAAAAGGGGGGGCTGAAGGGGCGTGCCGGCGAAGGGCGGCTAAGCTGGGCGTGCCGGTGAAGAACGCGAGCGGGTGTGCCGCTGAAGGAGGGTAGGAGTGCACCAGTTAGCGGAGTTGATAGTATACTCGGTGGAGGGGTTGGGGTGCCCTGCGTTAGAGCGGCTGAGGAGTGCACCGGGCAAGGGCGGCTGAAGGCGTGCCGGCGAGGATGTCACAGGGTGCGCTAGGTAGAGATTGGGCTAGGTCGGTGCAGACCTGGGCTGGCAGCAGGTCGGTGCGAGTCCACCTTGGGGTCGATGCAACTGTAACTGGGGTCGGTACAACTATTGCACGGGGTTGAAGAGAGGTCGGAGCCGCCTGCGGGCTGAAGTCGGTGCAGCTTTGAGCTGTAGAGGGGCAAGGTCGGTGTAGCCTACGGGCTGAAATCGGTGCAGCCTTGGGCTGTAGAGGGGCAAGGTCGATGCAGCCTATGGGCTGAAGTTGGTGCAGCCTTGGGCTGTAGAGGGGCAAAGTCGGTGCAGCCTACGGGCTGAAGTTGGTGCAGCCTTGGGCTGTAGAGGGGTAAAGTCGATGCAGGCTACGGGCTGAAGTCGGTGCTGCCTTGGGTTGTAAAGGGGCAAAGTCGGTGTAGACTACGGGCTGAAGTCGGTGCAGCCTTGGGCTATAGAGGGGCAAAGTCGGTGCAGCCTACGGGCTGAATTCGGTGCCGCCTTGGGCTGTAGAGGGGCAAGGTCGGTGCAGCCTACGGGCTGAAGTCGGTGCAGCCTTGGGCTGTAGAGGGGCAAAGTCGGTGCAGGCTACGGGCTGAATTCGGTGCAGCCTTGGGCTGTAGAGGGGCAAGGTCGATGCAGCCTACGGGCTGAAGTCGGTGCAGCCTACGGGTTGAAGTCGGTGCAGCCTCGGGCTATAGAGGGGCAAAGTCGGTGCAGCCTACGGGCTGAAGTCGGTGCAATCTTGGGCTGTAGAGGGGCAAGGTCTGCCAAGGTCTATGCATACGAAGGCCAGGGAGTGCACTGGCTGGAGTTGACTAAAAAGGGGGGGGTGCATCGGCTGGAAAGGCTGGGCGGTGTGCCGGGCAGGCAGGGGTTAAAGGTGTGCCGGGCTAGGGGCTGGGTTGGATCGTGCCGAGGAAGGCTGGACTGGGCTGTGCCGGCGAAGGCTGGCCCGGGGTGTGTCGGCCACGGTGGGTAAGCCAGGGGCGTGCCGGGCTAGAGGGGAGGTGGCTGTGAGTGGTTGGTAGGGTGTACCGCCGAAGACTGGAATAGGTGTACCGATGAAGGCCACTCCTCCTATACCTCTTTTAAGGCTTTTCTTTTCTTCTTTCCTTTAATTTTTATGTAGTTGTATACAAATCTTTTCTCCTTCTTCCCCCCCCCCAACCTTTTCTTTACAGATTGAGCGTTTAATTTACCGCCTAGTCAATTAATCCAATTCTTCGCATGTTATCCGCAGTGCCTTATTTCGGTTAGAGTGTTCTATAGCCGATCGTTCCGTTCGTTCATTGCTTCCCTTTGCCTTTTAAACACATTATTATCATTTCTACCAAAAATTCGGCATCACCTCCCCTTGACCCGAGCGTAAGGGAGATAAAGGAAACACACCCACCAGGAGTGGCGGAACCCATCAACTGGAGGTGGGCGCCCAAAGGCGGCAGCACCTTTAATGAATCCTCGAAAAACCTGGAAGCAACGATGGATAAGGGGGAAAGAAAACCTCTAGAACTAATCAAGGGTGTGCCGGGCTGGGGAGGCCAAAGGATGTGCCGGTGAGGAGTTGATGGGCGTGCCGCTGAAGGCCCAGTAGGAGCGTGCCGGCGAAGGGCATCAAAAGTGTACCGACAAAGGCTGGAATAGGGTGTACCGGCGAAGGCCCAACGGAGTGTGCTGGCGAAGGGTTGCTGAAGGTGTATTGCTGGGGGTTGGGGAAGTTGAGCAAGGGTGATGGGGACATCACCTCCCATGCCCACGTTCACAGCTCGTCTCCTCGCCCCGGTTGCATCCGACATGGTCTAGTTATTTAATTTTGAGTCCTATGTAATTTTTATTTGAGTCATTTGATGTATTTTCTCTTTTATTTGAGTCATGTCCCTAGGTCTTTTGTTTATTCCCCTAAGTTTGAGTGTCATTAGGTTGATTAGATTAACTATTGGGCCCAATTCATTGGGCTAGGCCCAAGGGCGCCCCCTACCCCCTTGGTTATTTGTCTTTGTAGCAAGAGTCAGGCACTTTTTGTAAAATGTGGGTTGCCTATATATAGGACCCCATTTCCCCCCATTTGAAGTTAATGAATGAATGAATGAAAATTTACCATTTGTGAGTTCTAACTTCAGATTTATTGTGGAGTGAATCCATTAATGAGGTGAGAAGCCTTAGGGAGAGAATCCCACCCATCCCTCTCTTAATCTCTCTCTTCCACTCCCCTTTCTCTCTCCTCCACACCCAATTTCAAATTTTTTCTCTCTCCTCCACCTCACCCTCCACATCAACACTAGCCCATCCACCTAAGCCACCCCCCCAACCACCTCTCCACTTCCCTAAGTGCATTCACTACCACCTCCCCAACTACCACCTACCCCCCTCCTTCCCTAGGAGCATCTTGTCCTTCCCAACACAATCTCCCTCTCCCCAACACAATCTCCTCCCTTCCCCACACAATCTCCCAACTCTCTTGAGAAGTTTGAATATTTCCCCTCCACTCTCTCCTTCCCCATGCCCTAGACTCCCCAAGAGAGAGAGATCTCCCTCTCCCTCACCCTCCAACACCAAATTCACAGCTCCCTCCCACCACCTGCTAGACCCCCTTCCAGTCCCCATTCTCCCCCTCCCTCACCTTGGTTTACCCCGTCCTAGACCCCCTAATAGCCTGAGGTCACCCCCACAGCCTACCATCACCATCTCATGTTCATCCGAAGCTGCACCGGTGAACGTGTCCACATCTGAGAGTCCTGCAGAGAAGCAGCGTCTTGCAGAGCCAGCCACGTCTTCATCCCAGTGCCCCTAGAAGCACAAGAGGCATTTCCGGAAGTGTCTTCTAGTCATCTTTGGAACGGCGGTGGTTTCGTCGTCGTCTGAGCACCGTGCTGCCCAGGAGAGCAGTTCTCCCTTGACTGCGCAAAGCATCTCTGAAAGGAAACCAGAACCTGAGTGGAAGCTCGACTGCGGCGATCCTACCGGGAATCTGAACAAGCGTTCTTCTAAAAAAATCTTCTACTCTGAGTTTTCTTTCATCCCCAAAAAGCAGAACTCAATTTGGCATCCGGATCTGAAAGTTATCAATTCTCTTCCCCGGGTGCGGGGTTCTGCCTCCACTCAGTCTGCACCGACCCCCCCTCAGTGTTCAGAGTCTACCGGTCTGCTCCGACAACATTTGGCATCTCCGTCAAGATCGTTTTGAAGAGGACTCACAGGCGGTTCCAACAACTTCAGCGGCGCCTCATTCTGAGCTTGGGAGCACTGGTGGCAACCTCTTCTTCCTCCTGTGGTGATCCAGAAGCAGCCAGAACTGAAGGTCTGCCTCCCTGTTCGAGACTCTGCCCCGGCCAACAGTGACTTCCCAAAACTCCAGAAAAATTTGGACGACTTCCCGGTCCTCCTACTAAGATTTTCCAGGTGGTTTCGTCCCCAAAAAAATTCGGGAGCAGTCACAGCAGCCACTTCTTCGACCGTCTATCAGCACTCGTAGAGAGCAGGCAGAACTGATCTCGGTCTCCATTCGGTGTTCTTTTCCCCGTTTCTCCCCTCCCCGCTTGGTCGGCTGAAGGCCCCTCCCTGTGTGGAGGTAGTTTTGGATGTAATAACAAGTTGTCCCCACCCCAAGATCTCCCTCTTACGAGAGGTGTAGTTTTGTAATTGTTTAAACATGTCAAGCTGTCCCGACGCGGCGTGTGGGGATCCCCACGCCTCCCCGCTCGCCCACATCTCCGAGCGGGACCGATTTCTTCAAACCAGTCGAGTAAGTGCTCCAAACTTTGCTCTACTTAGTATTTGTTCAGTCAATATTAGTTCATAACTCCGCTGGCTGTGAATGAGAGCCCGATCCTTAAGCTCCCTTGGTATAAGAGATCGCCGTGGGAAAAGTGTGGAACCTGTGCCCTCGGCACGACGTCGGCTCCCTTGAATTGGGCTACCATTACCCTTGGGAGTCAACCTTGGCCTTTCTGGCCCTCTACCAGCAAGGGCCCAACCCTCTCAACCTCACCTTGGCATTGCCAAGTTACCCCGGGACTTGGGTGAGCATCGGGTGAGCGGTCGCCATTATCGGTCCGTTTGAATGCTAAATTGTGCTTGCTTGGTAAGTCCTAGGTGGTGTCACATCAATTTATATCAGAGAAAGTCATTGAATTATCTCTACAAGTCAAGTCCTAGGGCACACTTGTATTGGAGTCATCATTAGTCCGACCATTGCATTTATCTCCCCCCCGATCTTCATGGCCACTTCCTACTTAACCTACTCGCCACCCATGGACTTCTTTCTAGATGCTGATATTACCTTTGACGGATCACATTCTAGTGATTATGATAGATGGGAGGCTACCATGGAAAGATACTTTGAAAAGACTTGGGTATATGGACCCGCAATAGTCCGCAAGGCCAAGGGACGAATTCGGGGTCAAGCCAAGAGTAAGTGGGAACACATAGAGGGATTAAAAAGGGTTAGGAGGCAAGAGCCCATTTCTTCATGGGATGATATGAAGGAGGAACTTAGGAAGATCTACATCCCCAAATATTCCCACCCCTCCTACTCAAACACCCCTAGCCCGAGGAACACTATCACTCCTCCATCCCCACCCGGCCAACTTGAGACCACCTTTAGGCCTCCACCCCCACCACTCCCAACAAATCCCCTCTCAACCATCACCGCTACACTCCGCCACCAAATCCTATCCCTTAGGACCCAAATAATCAAGCATCCACCTCCCCACCTAACCCCATGAGGATCCCCACACCCCAACCAAAACCCCTTTCCACAAACCTCACTATCTAAACCCAATTGGCCCCCACTTCCACCCCTCCACAACCGGCCGATCCCAAGGGGAAGAGACCCCTAACTGATCCAGTTTCCCCAATAAGGACCACCACTCACCCCATTCTCACCATTCAAACCCACGTGGACCCCGTGTCCACCCCTCCACCTAGGCCCACGACGGCAACCATCCCCCAACCCACAATTCTCCACAAAACCCATACTCCACAAGCCCCCTTGGTCCCCACCACTACCCCTCCAGCTTCCCTTATAAGGGACACTCCCCCCAAAACCGACCAACCCAAGCCACCCCAACCAACCCATCTCCCACTCCCTCCCCCAAAACTCCCATGTCTTAGGCCTCCACTACTTCCCCTCCCTATCCCAAATCCAGTTTTCCTTTACCCTCCACCCCAGGTGCACTATACACCAACCATCACCACCCCATCCCCAAAAGACCCTCTTACCTCTTTGGAGGAGGAACCCATACTTGACACCATAGTGGTGACTACTCCAAAACCACTCCCCACCTTAAAGGAAATCCATGTCCAAGTTGAAGAAGAAACCTCACACGATGGTCTTTAGCTTACACCACCCTCTCTAGTTGGGGCGGAGCTCATCTTAGGAGAACCCATTATTAGTTGGCTAAAGGAGAGCCCAATAAGAGAGATCACAGCCCACGATTTCTCTCCCATGAAGTAAAACCTTCCCATAGTGCCCTTCTTCTCCTATCATACCACCATCCAATCATCTTACCAAGTGGAAACCTTAGGGGACCTTCTCAAGGGCTTAGCATGGCAAATTGAGTTCACTAGCATGTTGACCCCTATGGCCGAACAACCTAGGAGCCTTGGCCTCCTACACCTATGCATCAGGTCTATCACCTCGGTTTGCACCATTGGTTGCTACACTAGCGACCTCCTTCTATTCCTCCCCACACCCGATGAGCCCGGCCTTCTCCTCAATTTGGAGCTTCTTATATCGGGTAGGAAGCCAAGCCCTCCCCTCATGGCCAACCCACTCACCAAGAACTTCGGCCCAATTATTTCATTAGAGGAGGATGACCCACCACCATTTGAGGATCTTGAGGACATAAGGCCCCTCCCTCTTGGCAACCCATTTTATGATCCCTATGATCCATTCCAATGGGAGTCAAGGAACCCGTGTGACCCAATCACCTTAACCACCACCTACCTTTCCCTACCCCAACCCACCATGTTTGACCCAATCCACCCCATCCTAGACCCGGGTTACACCATGGGAGCCATGACTATGGGCAATATACGCCTAAGGATCGAGGAAGTGCCCCACTTCATGATATCTATCTTCCTAGACCCCTTTGACTCATTCCAATGGAAGTCCAAAAGCCCACACATAGGGGAAATCTTTGGCACAAGAGTGCATAAGTCTTGGCGTACAACATCACTTGGCATGATTCATAAGTCGGGTCCACTCGTTCATATCACCCACATGTCAAGTAGGATGCATGATTGGTCCATATTCGGGTGTAATGGTCCTCCTTCACTCGTCATGGGTCGTAGGCATGATAGGAGTATTCATGAATGTCCGGGTCCCCCGGCATTTGTCACCCCCATACATGACCGGATCACCTATGGATGCCCCGGTCCTCCCCATTCCATCAAAGTCTTCTTGGCGTCAAAGCATGATTTGTCTATTTTTGGTTGCCCAGGTCCACCCATCACCCCTAGATTGTCTACATTCACAAAATTGCATGAAGGCCTTCACAAGCACATCAGCAAGGAAAATGAGATTTATAAAAGGCAGACTGACTCCCATCGATGTCACCAAGAATTCCACGTGGGTAACTTTGTGATGATGAGGATGGAGAGGCTCTCCCCGAGAGTCATCTTCAAATTGAGGCCTCGTAGGGCTGGCCCCTTCCAGGTTTTGAGGTGCATTGGCACTAGTGCCTATGAGTTAGATCTTCCCGAGGAGTATGGAGTGAGTCCCACATTCAATGTAGCCGACCTAGTGCCATATAAGGGGCCCACGGTGGTACCTAGTGAGAATATTGAGCCTATTCCTCCTATTGAGAGAGCACCCACCTGTGAGGAGAGACCACCAGCCAAGAGAGCCCAGCGTGAACGCATTGAACGGATATTGGATGAACATGTCACTACCACCAGGAGCAAGGTATATGAGCGCTATCTCGGCAGGTGGATGGATCGGTCTCGTTCGGAAGACTTGTGGGCAGTACCACTTCTACACCCTCCGAGGAGGGAAGGACACATACTCGACGGAGTCGAGTTCTCCGCACCCCGGGAGTATGATGGGGACATCACCTCCCATGCCTACGTTCACAGCTCGTCTCCTCGCCCCGGTTGCATCCGACATGGTCTAGTTATTTAATTTTAAGTCCTATGTAATTTTTATTTGAGTCATTTGATGTATTTTTCCTTTTATTTGAGTCATGTCCCTAGGTCTTTTGTTTATTCCCCTAAGTTTGAGTGTCATTAGGTTGATTAGATTAGCTATTGGGCCCAATTAATTAGGCTAGGCCAAAGGGCGCCCCCTATCCCCTTGGTTATTTATCTTTGTAGCAAGAGTCAGGGACTTTTTGTAAAATGTGGGTTGCCTATATATAGGACCTCATTTCCCCCCATTTGAAGTTAATGAATGAATGAATAAAAATTTGCCATTTTGTGAGTTCTAACTTCAAATTTATTGTGGAGTGAATCCATTAATGAGGTGAGAAGCCTTAGGGAGAGAATCCCACCCATCCCTCTCTTAATCTCTCTCTTCCACTCCCCTTTCTCTCTCCTCCACACCCAATTTCGAATTTTCTCTCTCTCCTCCACCTCACCCTCCACATCAACACTAGCCCATCCACCTAAGCCACCCCCCCAACCACCTCTCCACTTCCCTAAGTGCATTCACTACCACCTCCCCAACTACCACCTACCCCCCTTTCTTCCCTAGGAGCATCTTGTCCTTCCCAACACAATCTCCCTCTCCCCAACACAATCTCCTCCCTTCCCTACACAATCTCTCAACTCCCTAGAGAAGTTTGAATATTTTCCCTCCACTCTCTCCTTCCCCATGCCCTAGACTCCCCAAGAGAGAGAGATCTCCCTCTCCCTCACCCTCCAACACCAAATTCGCAGCTCTCCCTCCCACCACCTGCTAGACCCCCTTCCAGTCCCCATTCTCCCCCTCCCTCACCTTGGTTTTCCCCATCCCAGACCCCCTAATAGCCTGGGGTCGCCCCCACAGCCAACCATCACCATCTCATGTTCATCCGAAGCTGCACCGGCGAACCTGTCCACATCTGAGAGTCCTACAGAGAAGCAACATCTTGCAGAGCCAGCCACATCTTCATCCCGATGATCCTAGAAGCACAAGAGGCATTTTCGAAAGCGCCTTCCAGTCTTCTTCGCAATGGCGGTGGTTTCATCATCGTTTCAAGCACCGTGCTGCCCGAGAGAGCAGTTCTCCCTCGACTGCGTAAAGCATCTCTGGCAGGAAACCAGAACCTGAGTGGAAGCTCGACTGCGGCGATCCTACCAGGAATATGAACGAGCGTTCTTCTACAAAAATCTTCTACTCCAAGTTTTCTTTTATCCCCAAAAGGCAGAACTGAGTTTGGCATCCAGATCCGAAAGTTATCAATTCTCTTCCCCGGCTGCACGGTTCTGCCTCCACTCAGTCTGCACCGACCCCCCCTTAGTGTTCAGAGTCTACCGGTCTACTCCAACAACATTTGGCATCTCTGTCAGGATCGTTTCGAAGAGGACTCACAGGCGGTTCCAACGATTTCAGTGACGCCTGATTCTGAGCTCGGGAGCGCTGCTGGCAACCTCTTCTTCCTACTGTGGTGATCCAGAAGCCGTCAGAACTGAAGGTCTGCCTCCCTGTTCGAGACTCTGTCCCGGCCAATAATGACTTCCCAAAATTCCAGCAAAATTTAGACGACTTCCCGGTCCTCCTACTAATATTTTCCAGGTGGTTTCGTCCCCAAAAAAATTCGGGAGCAGTCACAGCAGCCACTTCTTCGACCGTCTATCAGCACTCGCAGAGAGCAGGCAGAACTGATCTCGGTCTCCATTCGGTGTTCTTTTCCCCATTTCTCCCCTCCCCGCTTGGCCAACTGAAGGCATCTCCCTTTGTGGAGGTAGTTTTGGATGTAATAACAAGTTGTCCCCACCCCAAGATCTCCCTCCTACGAGAGGTGTAGTTTTGTAATTGTTTAAACAGGTCAAGCTGCCCCGACGCGGCGTGTGGGGATCCCCACGCCTCCCCGCTCGCCCACGTCTCCGAGTAGTTTCTTCAAATCGGTTGAGTAAGTGCTCCAAACTTTGCTCTACTTAGTATCTGTTCAGTCAATATTAGTTCATAACTCCGCTGGCCGTGAATGAGAGCCCGATCCTTAAGCTCCCTTGCTATAAGAGATCGTCGTGGGAAAAGTGTGGAACTCATGCCCTCGGCACGACGTCGGCTCCCTTGAATTGGGCTGCCATTACCCTTGGGCGTCAACCTTGGCCTTGCTGGCCCTCTACCAGTAAGGGCCCAACCCTCTCAACCTCACCTTGGCATTGCCAAGTTACTCCGGGACTTGGGTGAGCATCGGGTGAGCGGTCGCCATTATCGGTCCGTTTGAATGCTAAATTGTGCTTGCTTGGTAAGTCCTAGGTGGTGTCACATCAAAGGGAGTGAAGACTGAGAGCTGTCCGAATGGGCTGGGGTTGAGGAGGGGAGGAAGGCCAAGGAGGGCGTTGGTGGCTGGGTGTTGAAGGGAAGAAGAGGGGCCTCTCCCTTCAGGCAAACGGGTGAGTTTAGAGGCCAGGGAGGAGGGCGTTGAGCTCGTGAGGCCCCGAGAAAATGGAGGAGTGAACTCCCTTGGGCCAAAGACTAAACGTAAGGCCATGGATCATACGGGGGAACAACATCGATGCGGAAACTCCAAAACACCGGAGAAGGAGAGAAAATGAACAACGCACCATGCATATTGGCAGAAACCAACGGAAGCCACAAGAAACCCAAGAAGGGTGATTTTTATTCACGCAGGGGAATGACCACGGCCGGCCTCGTACACTGCAAAGCACATTCGTGCTGAAACAAGGGACGGGGGAGGGGAGAAGATTATGAAAATGAAAGAAAGAGAAGGAAACGGGGGGAGTGTTGGGGCCAAACAAGGGTGACTACTCCCTGCCCTTCCCCCACTCCCTCCTCCACATCACAGCTCGCTTTCCCTCTCTCACCCTCTTCCTTACTCTCTTTGTCCTGGTGGTCATCAGGGAACCTCACGTCGGAGTCCGCCCTCTTCTTTCTCATCTCTCTTCTTCTTCCTCTGGGCAGTGTCGTTGTTGCTCTCTATATCTCCCTGGGGCTGTCTCCTTCTCTTCTTCTTCTCCTCTCCTCCCTCCCCTCCTTTTGTGCTCCGAAGAAGAGGGGTTTTTATACCCCACACGGCGGGAGCGTTCAAACATGGCAGCCGGAAGCGGGAAGTGACCGGTCATGATGGGGTTTGACTTCCCCCGTCCTTGATGTCAGGGGAGTAGCCTGCGTGGCCCAACCTCCGGCCGACACCTCGCCCAACCCACTGTGCACCAAAGATCTGTAGGGCATGGGCATGAGATTTGGTCTGCCGGACGTGCCGTTGAAATTCCTGAACGTTGTGCCGCTAGGCTAAACAAGCATGTCGCTGAGAAGGCCAAAAGGGCGTGCCGCTGGAAGACACGGCAAGCGTGCCGCTGAAGAGCCCAAAGGGCGTGCCGCTGAAGGGCGTTGGGGGCATGCCGTTGAAGGGGCGCATGGGGTGTGGGGTGTGCCGCTGGAGGACCCTGGGGGTGTGCCATTGAAGGGCCCAAGGGCGTGCTGCTGAAGGGGCCCAGGGGCTTCCCGCTGAAGGGTGCAGGGGGCGTGCCGCTGAAGGGCTTTAGGGCCATGCCGCTGAAGGGGTGTCACGTCCCGAGTGCGGAAGATACTCGGATGTGTGACGCGTCTATATAGATCGTGTCATTAGAGCGATATAATTTTTGATATACAAAATTTTCGGAGTGCGTAATTGACTAAAATCTAATACATTCCAATAGTCCAAATGATGTTTATTTGATTAATCAAGGAAATAAAGACAATCCATGACAATTTCTTAACTTAATTAGACAACACTAGGCTAAGTGCCTTAACATGGTTCGGATGATTAAAGTACAAATAGAACCCAAATAAAATCAAAGACACGACTAGCTAATGGTGAGTGACCGGCGTTCTAGCACTCTTCACTCGGTGTCAACCCCATTCCTGTCGCTATCTGAATCACCTGAAAATTTGTGGAAATAACTTGATGAGCGAATCGCTCAGTAGGAATTACATCTCAAATTCTAGCAATCTTTAAGTTAATTACAATTTACATGTAAATTCAGTATGGCTATGCATGATCTACGTATAGCAAAAAAATCAAGTGTACAGGTAAATCGAGACAGGAGGAATAAGAACTGTATAGAGAGAGTATAGCAAGAATTTCAAGTATGTACAAACAATATTTCAAGAATTTACTGAAGTAGATGCCACTTTGGCAAGTATGGATTCGTGTACAAGTATAAAAGCAAGTATGAGAAAGAACTCATGTACAAGTATATCAAGCAAGTCAAGCATGTACTGTCAAGCATGTATCAATAGAATTGGCTATTTTCATGTAAGTATTTTGCCCTTTCTCGGGCCACAAGTCAAGTATTGCCCATTCCGGACCACGCAAGTCAAGCAAGTAAAGCGAGAGAGAAGGGTGGAATGTCTCAAGTCAAGCAAGTACTCTGGTGCAATGCCAAACACCGTGGTCAATAAACTCCCATGGGCACAAGTACCTTCGGGTGCTCCCCCAGGACCAGACTGGGCCCTATATGCACAGCATTTCATGTAATACATTGGACATCCACTTTCATTTATAGCCAATATAGAATTTCGAGAATCTAGAAACGTAGTATTACAGACGAGATTAACTAGTCACTTGGTTATGAAGGATTCTAGAGGTGGCCCCTGCAGGCTCAAGAGGTGGCTCCCGTCGTGTAGCACTTTGCGCCGTACGGCCTCAAGAGGTGACTCCCACAACGTAGCACTTTGCCCTGCATGGCACTTAGTTCCTATACTCCCAAATGGTAGTTTAAGAGTTTCAAGGTTTGACCATGTAGGGAATAGAATTCAAGAATTGGTGAAAAACTCACGAGTATAATTAGGGTTTATGATGTTAGCCAGTGTTTTCCAAAAATGAAATTGGCGCCCCCCAGCATGTCATTATTTAATTAACGACGGCTAGGCCGTCGTCAAATCAAGAATTGGCGCCCTGTCCTGGGGCGCTAGTCATAGGGGCTATTTTATTCGATAAAAATGCGAAAAATGAATTGACGTCCCTTTAGAAGTCTTCCATTCTTCAATTAGCACCCTTGTCAGGGGCGTTGTTTTCATTTATAAGAATTTCGGTTTAACAATTGTCCAAATCGACGTCTGGAAGAACGAATTTATTTCTGAAATTGACGCCCTGGTCAGGGACGCCAATTACAGTGAGTTGACTCCAGGTACAGATTACGTGTTTAATTTCATAATTACGAATTTTTTAAATGCGTTCCATTATTCTTTCTGGACAGAATTGATGACTATGCAATAACCCTTTAATTTATCAATTGACGCCCTGGTCAAGGGCGCTACTCTCAGAAATTTCAAATTGACGCCCTTTCCAGGGGCGTTATTTATAGTTCAATGAATCGTAATTAATGAAATATTATGTTCTGCTACCAATTGACGACTGTGGGAACAGTCTTAATTTTAAAATTGACGCCCTGGGTTGGGGCGTTAATTTCTTCACTTTTTACAATTGACGCCCTGGAGTGGGGCGTTAATTACAGTCAGATTTAAATATAATCCGTGAAATATTTAAAATTGACGCCCGTATGTCGGGCGCTATTTATTGTCGGATTATCTAATTAATTTAACATTTTATTTTATTTATCAAATTGACGACTGTTTTGACAGTCTTCAAATTAAAAATTGACGCCCTGGTCTGGGGCGTTAATTTTAGTCTGATTTTAATTTAATTAACATTTACAGTCATATTTTATTTCATGTACTGTCGACTATTAAAACAGTCTTAATTTGTTTAATTGACGCCCTGATCGGGGGCGCTAATTTCAGCCAGATCTTTTGACGACTATGAGAACGGTCGTCCGTTTTAGAATTGATGCCCTGGTATGGGGCGCTACATTCAATCAGATATTTGATTTTTTTGTCGATTCCTTTAAATTGACGACTGTGTGACAGTCTTCAATTTTATAATTGACGCCCTTGACTGGGGCGTTAATTTCATAATTATTTTAATTAAAATCATAACTACTGTTATAGTTCATTCGAGTAATTGACGACTGTTAAACAGTCTTAATTTGTTTAATTGACGCCCTTGTCTGGGGCGCTAATTATGTTAGATCTTTTGACGACTAGGCGAACAGTCATCCATTGTTGAATTGACGCCCTTGTAAGGGGCGCTACTTACAATTGACGCCCTGTTAAGGGTCGTCCATTTTAATGATTATGACAGGAATTAACTGAGATAACTATGATGAAATAACTAATATAAATTCATAAAAACATGATAACTAGATAATTAAAGATGTAAAACATGGTATTAATAAAAACATGATATATATATATGATAACTAGATATTAAGGATGTAAAACATGATATTAGTATATACAGATGATATCATGGTGTTTATGAGTTTATCTAACATGATATTTACCGATGTAAGATAAGGTATATGTATATATATATATTGCATGGTTACGTGATTTGTCTAACTCTAACATGCTCCAATTAACCTGGTAGCTACTGGTTAGGCAAGATTTGAGAAGACCTACCTTTGACGTGTGATACCGAATAGATCTGCAGCAAGATCCCAGTAGTAGCAGGGGAGACAGAGCTTCTGCAGCACAGTAGTAGCCTTCTCGCAGTGCTACGGATGCTATTTGATATAGGGAATCACAAGACATTAGACAATGTCTTATGGGTCAGGCTGAGTGGGATTTGTCCTTGCCAGCTCGAAAGAGTCGTTCGTGTCTAGACATTCTAGAAGCAT
Organism: Amorphophallus konjac; assembly: GCA_022559845.1. Classification (NCBI taxonomy): domain Eukaryota; kingdom Viridiplantae; phylum Streptophyta; class Magnoliopsida; order Alismatales; family Araceae; genus Amorphophallus; species Amorphophallus konjac. The sequence goes on along the minus strand of JAHNEJ010003073.1, from coordinate 21,056 downwards.
GTGTGAAAATGACGCCCGGGAGAAGGGGCGTCCATTTAATAAATGACGCCTTGCATGAGGGCGTCACTTTGTTGGGTGCATTATTGGGCAATTATTAAGGATAATGACATCCTTACAGAGGGCGTTATTTTTTAGACACTGCTACCCCACGCACGTGATTTTGTTTTGTTAAAATTAACGCCTCTATGCATGTCTTTAATTTGAAATTGACGCCCGAGAAAACGGTCTTCGATTTCACAATTGACGCCCTAGAGAGGGGCGTCAATTACTTTGGTGGTTCAAGGAATCTTACGGCATACTGTTTGTGGCCCATATGTTTAAAACAAAATGACGTCTCAGGCCTCGTCTTCAATTTATAAATGGACGCCTATCAATACGGTCGTCCATTTTATAATTGATGCCATTGTAAGGGGCGTCATTTTATGACATTCATCAAATCAAAGTCTGTACTCCCTCTCAAGGTCTATACGTTGGCTTCACAAGTCTGTACATCCTCTCCATCACAAAGTCTGTACATCCTCTCAAAGTCTGTACATCACAAAGTCTGTACATCCTCTCCATCTCTGTACATCCTCTCAAAGTCTGTACATCACAAAGTCTGTACATCCTCTCCATCACAAAGTCTACACATCACAAAATCTGTACATTGTACATCCTCTCAAAGTCTATACATTGGCAACTCCAAGTCTATACATTGGCCATTTGTGCAAGTCTATACATTGCTGCAACTCCAAGTCCATACACTGTAGCTCAAGTCTATACATTGGCCATTTATGAAGTCTATACATTGATGAAGTCTATACATTGCTGCAACTCCAAGTCTACACATTGCAGCTCAAGTCTATACATTGGCCATTTATGAAGTCTATACATTGATGAAGTCTATACATTGCTGCAACTCAAGTCTATACATTGGCCATATATGAAGTCTATACATTGATGAAGTCTATACATTGCTGCAACTCCAACTCTAAACATTGCAGCTCAAGTCTATACATTGTTGTAACTCCAAGTCTATACATTGCAGCTCAAGTCTATACATTGGCCATTTATGAAGTCTATACATTGATGAAGTCTATACATTGCTGCAACTCCAACTCTATACATTGCAGCTCAAGTCTATACATTGATGAAGTCTATACATTACTGCAACTCCAACTCTATACATTGCAGCTCAAGTCTATACATTGCTGCAACTCCAAGTCTATACATTGCAGCTCAAGTCTATACATTAGCCAATTATGAAGTCTATACATTGTTGCAACTCCAACTCTATACATTGCAGCTCAAGTCTATACATTGGCCATTTGTGAAGTCTATATGATGCGGGACGGACACGGGGACCGACTCTACGTGGTATGGACCTCGTACTCTAGATGCGGACACGACCAGCAACACATGATAGGAGAGACACTAAGCCCAACACGGAGAGCTCCTATGGGCTATACGTCGCTAACAGAAACGCAAGCTCACTCGTCGTCCCAAGCGAGGGAAACGCGGATCGTGCGCGGTTGAAGAACCGGCAGAGTTCACGGGTAGTCGACTCACTTCCGGACTCAGATCGAGTCACGGGACGGGTCACTCTCACACTCACAGCGGTGACATGAACACACGGGCTAGTACCTATCGCTCTCGGCAGCGGCAAAAGACCATATACTAGCTAAGCAAATGAACGCCAAGAGGTTCGGACCATTACCTCCACGCACCCGGCGTGGCGAAGACAACCCTGGCCGAATCACGGACTCCCGATTAACAATTATTACAGCAATACACTAAGTCGACCCACTCCACGCAGGGAGGTAAAAGGTCACATGTGGGGTCCGGGAATCACGCAACTCGGGTTGACGGGCAGCATCTTGATGTCGCCCGGCGGTGCCGAACTCCGCGTTTTCGGGCTTTCCGAACGGCGGCTTCTACGGGCCCGTGGGGCCCACTGACGACGCTGTCCTCCTGATCTGCGGGGGTGGGACCCACTATGATGGGGACCCCGGGTGGTGCGCCTCCACGGATGGCGGTCGGCCAGGAACACCGATGGGGGGTCGATCGGCCCCGATTCCCAATTCTGGAACTAACTTCCCACGGATTTTGGTTGCTGTCTTCCGACGCGTGCTCTGGCGAAAATGGCCACTGCGATCAATCCCGACGTCAGATCGGGACGCATGAGCTATCGTTGGAAAGCTCTCTACAAATACTTCAATCCAGACCCAAAGAGATCTGCTGGATCTGGTCGGATCAGAACTTTATTGAATTTACAAGTCCCTGTTGAACAGTAATCGAAATCTCAGATCTGCAGGGCACTTGTCTGAGAGCCACCGTTGACCGCCTAGTAAATCTCCGATTCAGCTCTTGAGCTCTTCATGAAAGTTATGGGATTTTGGACAGGGAAGACGATGATATTTTTTTGGACTGATTGGAGGTGTATGTGGTTTGTTATGATTTGTTTACTGGAGGGTGGTCGGATCTAGGAACAGGTGGACAGCACTGTAGCTATCTCTAAGATTGATTTTTGAAAAATATGGGATGGCCTCAAAAAAATTCAAGAAAATGTGGAGACAGTCAGGTTGATGGACAGAACTCCCAGTAAAATTGGGAGATCTAAAACAAATCAGAAATAGGTCCGAACACTTGAAACACATGGCGGGTGGAAGTTGAAACAGCAAGCAGACAGATCTTGAAATTAAGGTTGGATGAAAATAAAAAAATATCAAATGGGATCTTTATGACCAACCAAACTTTTTGGGATGCTCTTGACACCTCTGGAGTATCTCCTAAAATCCCTAGGTCGATCTGAGCTCGTGGCTTACACAGAGAATTCGTGGAAGCTGCTGTGGTCGGATAAAGGCAGAACTCCGGCGATCTCGGCGGTGATGCGATGGCGGCTCGTGGCGGCGGCGGCGGCGACCGGAATGATAAGGGGAGGAGTCACACCTCCAGAGGGAAGCCTTCACAGCTTCAAGGGGGAGAGGGAGGAGAGAGGAGGGGGGCGCACTAGCCCTTGCTCTTGGAATTTGTTTGATTCAAATGGCATTAATTCATCAAAAATGGAAATTACAAGCATATATAGGTCATATGTCTAATCAACCCTCAACCGTTGGATCTAGGGATGTGAGATGGAAGGCTGGGATAGCATGTGACCATCCACAAAAATTAAAATAAAAAAAATACAAGGAAGGGGGCGCACCATTGACTAGGGAGGCAAGAGGGGGACATGGTAGTTAGCCACCTTGGACTTTGAAGTCCACTTGTCTCCCATGTGCCTTTTACCATTCAACCTTCTAGATGCCTCCATTTGACATGTTGACTGACCCCACATGGGGCCCTATGACTGAGGTGGATCAATGGGAGGGGTCTGGTGGGGCCCGTGGGACCCGTGGATCCCATTTTACAAATAAACCCCTCTTACAATCAAATTTACATACCGAATAAAATGCAATAAACACACATTACACACAAATAAAGCCTAACTAAATATGATAAATGGGGAGACTCAGGGCGGCATCTCCAGGCTATCTCCGAGCCAGATGGATGCTGAGGTTGCTCGAGTCGTGCTTCGTGTGCGGTACTGGTGGCTCGGCGCATCGCGCCGCTCAACTGCTCGGGTGTCCGCACCAATTCTCCCCGGGTGGGAGAAACTTGACCCTGTCGAGTAAGGGTCTGCATCGCTCCTGTATCGCTCCAGAAGGTCCGGATCAATCTGCTACAACTCGTCATGTGTGATCCATATGTCCTCGGTAGCGGGCCGTCCTCTCCATCGCACTAGGTAGCGCGAGTAGGATCCACTCCTGGTAACTGTCACCTGCTCATCCAGTATATGATCTATATGCTCAGGGTGCCGTAACAACGGGGCTGGAGGTGGACACTCAGGTGTGGGATCACTCTCAAGGGGAGGAGATGGCTCGAAACGCTCACTAGGGATCACCGCTGGGTCCCTATATGCAACTAGATCCGATACATGAAAAGTAGAGCTAATACCATATTCCTCGGGCAAGTCCATAACGTACGCATTGGATCCAACGCGTTTCAACACTCTGAATGGACCGGCTCCGCGAGCTTGCAACTTCTTAACGGTTCTAGAGGGAAAAAGTTCAGGTCTTACCCTGATCATGACATATTCGCCCTCTTGGAACTCTCGGTGGTGTCGGTGGGCATCGGCTAACTCCTTGTAACGTGCATTGCTGGCCTCAATGTGACGACGGATGTCGTCATGCAAACTCCTAACATGCCTAGCAAACGACTCGGCCGACTCCGACACTCTAGCATGGATAGGCATGGGGACAAGGTCCATGGGTTTCCTAGGCCTACGACCTGTGACAATCTCAAACGGACTCATGCCGGTAGACCTATTCACCGAATCATTGTATGCAAACTCAGCCATGGGTAAAATGAGATCCCAATCCCCAATGCGGTCCTTAACTAGACACCTCAAAAGATCTCCCAAACTCCTATTGACCACCTCGGTCTGACCGTCTGTCTGGGGATGATATGCAGTGGAAAACTTGAGGTGCATACCCATCATATGCCATAGTGTCTTCCAAAAGTAGGAAGTGAATCTAACATCACGGTCAGACACTATAGTGCGAGGTAACCCGAACTTGCACACCACATGAGTAAGGAATAGGCGGGCTACCCTAGAAGCATCTGAAGTCTTCGAGCAAGGGATAAAGAGGGCCATCTTCGAGAAACGGTCAACCACCACATAGACCATATCATGCTTCCTGGAGGTACGTGGCAATCCCAAAATAAAGTCCATGCTAACATCCTGCCACGGGGCATCAGGCCGGGGAGAGGCGTATAAAGGCCCGAGCTTTGCTTCTTCATCTTGGCCGTAGCACATGTACGGCACTGAGCCACGATGTTAGCAACATCGCGCTTCAAGCTCGACCAATAAAATCGATGCTCCACTGCCTCAATAGTCTTGTTCCGACCAAAGTGGTCGGTTAGACCTCCCGCATGTAGTTCCCACACTAAGAAATCTTGAACCGAAGTTCGGGGAACACATAACCTGCTACCTCGAAAGAGGTAACCCTCCTGAAGTACATACTCATCAAGGTCTCTCGAGGGTCCGGCCTGGAGAGTGGTAAAAATCTGACCGAATTCAGGACAATCAACATAGGCCTCCTTTATCTTCTCTAACCCTATGACCTCGGCACTCATGGTGGTAAGCAAACATGCTCGCCGACTCAAGGCATCAGCCACCTTGTTCTCCACTCCAGCCTTATGTTTAAGCACAAAGGTGAACTGCTGGAGATACTCGACCCAACGACTGTGACGCGAGTTCAGCTTCTTTTGGGAGTGGAGATACCTCAATGCCTTATGATCGGAGTATAGGACAAACTCCTGATGTAAAAGATAGTGCCTCCAATGCCTAAGAGCCTGAACAACTGCGTAGAATTCTTTATCATATGCGGAATATCGCAGTTTCGCGTCATTCAGCTTCTCGCTGAAATATGCGATCCGGTGGGACTCCTGACTCAAGACTCCTCCTATCCCAACACTCGACGCATCACAAGAGACCTCAATCACCTTCGAGAAGTCAGGCAATCGAAGGTTAGGCGTCTGGGTCATACGCTCCTTGATGTCCTTAAAGGCGGCAGATGCGGCCTTCGTCCATACAAATGTGCCCTTTCGGATACAATCCGTGATCGGGGCGGTGACGGGGCTAAATCCGCGGATGAAGCGACGATAGAACGTCGCAAGACCATGAAAGTTGTGAACATCATGAACGGTACGGGGTTCCGGCCACTCAACAATGGCCCAGACCTTCTCCGGATCGGCGGAGACCCCCGTACTAGACACAATGAAACCCAAGAAGGTAAGTTTAGGTGTCATGAAGGCACACTTCTGTGGGTTCGTAAACAGCTGCTCTCGCCGAAGAAGTAGACAGACCTGCCGAAGGTGGTCTAAGTGGTCCCCTGTGGTGCGGCTATAGATAAGGATATCATCAAAATACACCACTACAAAGACTCCAATGAAAGGTCGAAGGACCTGAGTCATGAGCCGCATGAAAGTGCTAGCGGCATTGGTCAACCCAAAAGGCATGACCAACCACTCATATAGACCGTCCTTGGTCTTAAATGCGGTCTTCCACTCATCACCTGGCCTAAACCTCACCTGATGGTAGCCACTCTTAAGATCGATCTTTGAAAAGATAGTGGCACCTGCCATCATGTCCAGCATGTCATCAAGGCGCGGAATAGGGAACCTGTACTTCACGGTGATTTTGTTGATGGCACGACTATCAATGCACATTCTCCACGTGCCATCCTTCTTCGGGGCGAGTAATGCGGGTACAACACAGGGACTCATGCTGTCCCGAACATACCCTCTCTACACTAACTCATCGACCTGCCGTTTAAGCTCGGCATGCTCCGTGGGACTTGTGGACGCGGATTTTTTATTTATTTATTAATTTATTAATTTATTTATATTTATGGATTTATTGGCGTGCCAGTCACATGTGTGACGATTTCATTGTGCGCTCGATCTGACATGGTCAGTCGATTGTGAGTGATCATGTCGGGACCTGAAGTCCGTCATACCATGAACGTTATGACGTTAATTACGTCCTTCCGGGGAAGGACAACCCTTGATTAAATGCTAAAGTAAGAGGCCTCGAGAGGCAAACAGATATTCACATGCTTAACTTTAAACTTCATACCAGGGCCGGGGAGGCGGGTAAGATAATAACATCAACCACAGAAACCGACTAGATCGTGTGGTTGGCAGTTCAAAATAGTTATACTTGGTGGAAACAAGGATATAGAAGATATTTATCACGGGAAGGCAAAGCCATGGCCATGATATAGGTTTAAAGCTTCGATCGGTATTTCGACGGCCTTTTCTCTTAATCTGGGTTATGCCCAGGGGGAAATAGACTATCACCCACGGAATGCCGAGATGAAAGCCGAGAGCTAGAGAGGCCGAACCTCCCAACCCGTGTACATATGGGCTATGGGGCAATGTGTGATTTTCCCTTTGACAAGCTAGCGGGATTCATGCAGTGGCAAGACCCCCCCCCCCCCCCGAGCAAAAGGGTTATTCGTAAATCCGTTGTAGTTAGGTGGAACATAGGGGTTATGACTCCCCTTCAATTTTATCCCCGGGACATATCGGGTGATCCACAGATATCCCTTGTGTGGGTTCGCTTTGGGTATTGGAATTCATTGGGTGGTAGATCGGGCTCTCGGCACGCTCTGAATGGACACAGGCTCTCGGCACGACCCAAAAATGGGAAGGCCAGGGCTTCCGGCGCCAAAACAAGAAGGCTGGGGGTTCCCGGCGCCAAGACGAGAGGGCTTGGGTTCCCGGCGCGACGAAGAGGAGCCAAAGGGGAGAGGGCCTTCGGCGCAGGCTTCCCGGCGCGAGGAAGAAATGCTAGAAGAGGGTCTCGGCGCGACGCGGCTGAGGAAGGCTCCCGGCGCGACGCGGCTGCAAGGGGGGTGGCTCCCGGCGCGCTCAGCCGAAGGGGAGGAAACCTCCCGGCGCGGCCAGAATGCAGGGCTCCCGGCGCGACGGCCAGAGTACAGGGCTCCCGGCGCGACGGCCAGAAAGCCAAAATCAGGTCTCGGCGCCCGAAGGATGGCGCCGAGAGCTATTCACCGTGTTTACTGTAGGTTGATCCGAGAGGTATGAGGGCGCCGGGACCAGAACAGAGCTTACGGTACTCTGTTTTGGGTTTCTGATTGATTCAGGCCAAGGGGAAGGGTTTCTTTGGGGTCAAAAATAGGTCAGGGCATCAAAGTTGAATTAGATTAAGCTTGGGCTTCATAGGAACATCAGGATCTAGGAGGACTTTGGGAAGGCCAAGGCATAGAGAATCCCTGTCACCAGTGTCATACAGAGTCCCGGGGACAGTTTAATGTCGGCTTTCGTGGTCCTGGGAGAATTTTGACAGCATCTCCCCTGGACTCAGCATTTGCCAGGGAATGATAGACGATCACCCACGGAGTGCCGGGGTGAAAGCCAAATAGAGGGGTATTGGACCCCTGATCATGTACATGCCTACAGCACTGTTCCGATGTCCCTTTAGAGGTCAACGAAGCTTACGCAGTGGCGGAGCTCCATTGCCTCGGAAGGTTATAAAAACCGATCGAGTCCGGAAAACCTCGTAGAAAAGGGGAGGGTTATCCCCATTAATTGTCACCCCCGAGGTGCACATGATGGCCCAGGGCATCCCTTGACATAACAAGAGTATTGATGGGGCTTCTTCAGTGGTAGCAGAGGTTTTACGATTTGGGGTTTACAGGTTGGCTTTTCGGCATAGATGGCAAGGATGCCAGAGAGCTCCCGGCGAAGGCTTCTCGGTGCGCTGATAGGATGGCCCGGAGGGTCTCCCGGCACACGAGGAAGAAAGAGGGCCTCCCGGCGCGCGGGGAAGAAAGCCAAGGCATAGGGACTCCCGGCGCGCGAAGAAAAAAGGGGGGAGGAGCTGATCCTGATGGTTCTCGGCGCCTGAAGAAGCGGCGCCGGGAACTATTCACCAAGTTTACTGTAGGTTGATCCGAGAAGTATGAGGGCGCCGGGATCAGAACAGAGCTTACGGTACTCTGTTTTCTGGTTTTAATGGTAGTTTGGGCTGAAAGCGACGGACTCTATGGGCTCTGAGCTGTCCGAAGCATCCACTTTGAATTGGATTAGGTCTAGAATCCAGAGGAGTATTGGGATTTGAGAGGCATCTGGGAGGCCAAAGTCTGAATACCCCTGTTCATCGCCGTTATCATGCAGAGCTTGGGGACAAACTTAATATGGTCATTCGTCACCCTGGGAACCAAGAGATAGCTGTCTCTGGCCCCAGAGGCGACTTCTGTGACATCAACGAAGGAGACACATAGGCTTGGAACCCCGGAGTTTCTCAAGCCTCAATCATTGCACAGCGCGGTTTCATCCCAGCAGCCAAGGAATAGTCTGTTCCGGGCTCTGGGGTGAGCAATAATAGTGCTACGAGGCAGAGAAAAGACACAGACGAAACTGATCATCATGCTATTGATTTACAGATAACACGGGGAATAGCAATAGGGCTTAAGAAGAAGAAGCGAAAATCAAGCTCAAACTACAGCCCATCATACATATATATCCATTCGTTTGATGATGCCCATCACGGAAGGCACATGGTCAGAAAACCCATATGAAACATCATTCCCACACCCAAACTGATTACAGGGAGAGAGTGAGGGAAAGGGGAACGGACAGATGCCGAGATATTTCGGCTACATTGCATGAATCGAGATAAGATTCGAAAGTATTACATGAAATAGAAGAAAAGAGAAAACAAACATGGGGGAGGGCGGAGCATTGACTCCTCTCCCTCCCCCGGATGCCCACCTGGAGCTTCTTCCCTGGGAATGGGTCTCTTCTCTCTTTCTTTTTCAGCGGAGGAGGCTCTCTCTCTCTCTGGTCTCTTCTTTTTTTCTTTCTTTTTGATCGATGGTCTGGCTTCTGATCCTCCAATCCTCCGATCCTTCTGATCCTCCGATCCCCTTTTCTTTCAAAGGGGGTATGTTTATATAGGTCTCATCCTTCTGTGCTCTCGGTGGAGGGCAGTCGGTGTGTCCAGTTCCATTCGAGACATCTCCCGGCGCGACAAGTAGCCCTTCGTTGAGGCTCCCGGCGCCATTCTCAGAAGCCCAATCGGCCGGCCCATTTGGTGCTTTTAGGCCTCATAATTGCCTTGGCTCCTAAGACTTTTGAATTGACTTTCATAAGAACCGAAGGAGGCCCCTTTAATAGTGTCATAACTTTGTTGAGCTCATCTTGAGGTTCCATCAGTGGACAAACAGGGGTTTAATCAGTATTGCCGTCTGAATGACGACAAAACCGGATATGTTTCATCGGCATTGTCATCCGAACGGTGACAAGACCAGACATCAGCTTCAGTCTGACAGACTTCGGCCGGGTATGTAATCTGTGGAGAGGGTTGCTCTTCTGTTCTGACTTTGTAGGAGCCCTGACAATCTTTATCTGTCGGTACCGGTTTCATCTTTATCTCATATTACATCCATCAGTAAGCTGACATCTGGCTTACCCTGACATATCATCCGTGGATCCTCGGACGAAGCAGTAGTACAGCTCTTCTTAAAAGGCTGGGAGGTCTCATCAGTCGAGTGACTGCGGCTTCATCGGCGCTGCCGTCTGAATGACATCGGCACCGGGCATCAGCTTTGGCCGACAAAGGCTTTAGCCGGGTGAATGGTTGACGAGCTTCATCAGTGGTCTTCCACTGTTGGTCTGATCTTTTTTTCAGTTATGCTTCCACCCCTGTTGATTTTCTAGGTGTCAACAAATGCCCCCCACCTGCGGGCGGCGTAAGTGCAGAATAAGCGACACGGGGTCTGCAGGTGTTCTTCATCATTTGAGGGTATATTCCTCAGTTTTATCCTTGACATTGTCCTTCAGCTTGATCATGTTGCTGTAGTAACCCTTTTGCATATCCATCTTTCATTTTGATGTCTTCATTTTTGTATTTTCTTTATTTCCAGCATTTCGGAGCTTCTCGGCAAGGACCTCCCGGCGTGAAGGATATCGGCGCGTATGGGCTTCTCGGCGCGCATCACGGCCGACAGGGGTTCTCGGCCTGGGAGTTGTCGGCGCGGCTTTTGGCTGACGGGGGTTCTCGGCCAGGGAGCTCTCGGCGCGCCTTTTGGCCGATGGGAGCTCTCGGCCGGGGGGTTTCTCGGCGCTCATTTGGCCGCGCCGAGAGCCCCTCAGCTTTGGGCCTTTTTAAGGTGCCGAAAGCCTTGGTGGCACTCATTCTCTCCCCTTCTTTCTCTTTCTTCCCTTTGGCGGTGGCGGCCCCCGAGAGCGTCATTTCCCCCCCCCTTTCTTTGCCGATTTTTTTGGGGTAGGTTCGCTATATATATGGGATTGAGTCCCATCTTATGCTCGGGATCACTCCCTCTTGGTGGGTGATTCCCTATTCTTTTTTGGGCATACCTCGGACAAGAGGAGATGCTGCCGAAATTTTTGAGAATTTGTTTGTCTTATTGTTTCATGCCCATTCATCTTTCTGAAGCTTCTTTTCTTGTCTTTTTCTGACTGCAGGTGCCGACATGGCTTCCAGTTCTGCTGCTGCATCTTCCGGAGCCGTTGGAACAAGTTCATCGGCTCAGCCGGACATATCTCGGGCCAAAGTCAACTGGTTGAATGTATACAGCCTGAGCTTTGGCTATGACCAGATTGCTAGTGTCGACGAATCTTCCGATTCTGAAACTGACACCGTATCGACCGCTGAAGTTTATTCTTCCCTGGAAGGTACTGAATTCAGGAGAGCTGCTGACTATCGCCCGGACTTGCCGAAGGATCGTCATTTGCTGCCGTTTGTTCGGACTTTCACTATACGCGGAATGCGGGATGTTATTATTGCCCGTTCCGTGGAAGCGGCAATACTTGCCGATAGAGACAGCATGAAGGGCTCTGTCTATCGAGCCCGAGCCATATATCTCCCAGGTGAACAGAGGGACTGGAATGCTGTGCTGGGCATTTCTGATTTAGAACCCGAGAAGAAGATGCTGACCCGGGCCCCAGAATTCACCCCTGCAAGGTGGGACCATACAACTGGCCGTGTCCACCGAGAGAAGACCTCATTCGGACTCTTTTTGGCGCCTGCGAAGTGGGGTTATAGGGACGAGCCATTTGTTCTTAACTGCCTGGCCGTTCAGTTTAAATATCAGATGGCTGCCGGCTGGTTTGGAGATGCCAAATTGACAGATGCCCATCTTTTTAGGGTTGGAGCAGTGGAATTCACAGAATATGTTTTGAAGGAATATGCCCCTCTATTGGTTAGAGCTGGGGTATACCACAGTGTGTTTGCCTCCAGGTTCCGCTATCCCGTCTCTCGGGGATTGTGTTGCGGCATGCTTGAAGTGTTCTGCCCGCAGTTCAATACATTCTATACGGCGGAAGGCGAGACATCCCTCGACCTCTGGAGTTTATCGCAGCTTTCTGGCCTACCCATGGACGGAGAGCCATATGAGGAGGTCTGCCTGGACGATTCCATCAAGGACGCCTCTAATGGAGAGGGCCGCTATTCCTTCGGTTATGCATACCGGTATCTGATGAAAGCTTACCGGTCCATCTGTTTGGCCTACAGTAGGGGGTCCTCCAAAGGCTATCAAGCCAGGGAAAAGAGCAGCCGACTGAGAGTCCGTGTGGGGCAGTGGATACAATATTTCTTCGGGGGTCCCTTGAGGTACGCAGACTTTCCTTCCGTAGGGCTGACTTCCGGTAAACAGGTCAGGGCCCCCCGTTACAAGTCAGCACTGCCAGCTTCATTGCGCCGGACAGACGCGGATGGCCCGAACCCAGCAGGGGTTGATCCCATCACCCATTGTGCAGCCTATTTGACTTTCTGGCTATGCACTTTCGCTCTCCCTCAAGGGGACGAGACGATTATTAGACCAGAGGCTATATATCCGGCATGCCAGATGGCTTGGGGGATGCGATTGTCTTTGTGCCCAGTGGCTCTGTGTTTAGTTTACAAATCCTTGGGGGACTTGCATAGACATCGGACTCCCCGCTCTTCGAGGACCGTGGGTCCCTTTCATTTCTTCAATGCCTGGGTTTGCAGCATTTTCCCTGAGCTGGCCCCGAGAACTTTGCAGTCAGACACACTGCTCCCTCGTATGATTGAGTTCGCTAGCGCTGAACCTGGTCCCTTCTCGGAACAGCTGTTCAAGATGAGGGGTAGATTAATAAGAGTGCCTATAGACGCACCCGGCAGCATTCACTTTTGGAGCTTGGCAGCAGGTTCAGCTCCCTTGGTGGACCCTCAGAGGGAGTGCAAAATGGAGGAGGTGGAGGCTTATGTCCATCCTGTTTCGGGGGTCGCCGCCACCCGGCCTCTTTTAGAACCAGAATTGGTGAGGTGGGCCATGGCCATACGGCCCAGTGTATTAGTTTTCAGGAAGGGGGGCCTGCTCATTTTGGAGCCCTATTATCCCTTCCGCTTTGGCAGAAATTTTGGTTACGACCAGCATATCCCTCCATCGACTGCTCAGTTTCCTCTGGAGAGCCGGGCCAAGCACGGGTCCAGTATTGCCGGCGACGGTCGGATATGGTGGGATTTCTTTCATCGTCGGGAAGACACAACTTTCAGGGTCCCGACCGTCTCCAATCGTCTCCCTCGGGTCTCATCAGACTATATCAAGTGGTGGAACATACGCACCAATTTTTATAAAGATGGCAGAGGCGCTTTCTGGGATGTGGCCGAGCGCTCCTTTTTGAAGCGGCAATCGGGGCCTGTATTTGATATTGACGAGCTTCATCTGAGGAGGCTTTATTCCCAGCACCAGAGGGAGGCAGAAGCTTATATCGCTGCCCGCCGGTCTTTGAAGGAGGCGGGTGCGGAACTACCCACTCCTGTCTTTTCTGAAGTTGATGTGGACACTTTCACCAGAGACTTGAGACAGCTGGGCCACATAGGGGACACTCATTTGGAGGTGCAGTATCCATTCCCCTCGGAGGAACCACTTTCGAAGGCTACTTCTTGGAGGGGTCCGACAGACAGGTTTCATCCTTATAGGACCTTCGTGCGGAGGGAGGACCGCACCCAGTCATATTATCAGCACACCTCCTGGATTTTTGTACTGTTAAATGTCCACGGGCTGACAGTGGAGAGCCCGGTAGCTGTCATTCTAAATAAGCAGCTTTTTGTTTCTTTTCATTATGTTGACGCCTGGTGCATAGATTACCTCGGCCTATTTCATTGCCTTGATTTCCATGGCCATAAGGACTTGGCCGCCCTGACGGAGAAGTGTCAGACTATTGGCGATGTATGCTGGCTCGTGAAGGAGGCCGCCTCCCGATCAAAGGAGGTAGCTTATATGTATTGGCCGCTTTCCACATTTTATGACGGCCCAGCAGGTGTGCTCCTTGTTTGTTTGATCATGGCTTCTTTCTTCTTATTGTCATGTTTTGCATATGTTGACTATGACTGCCTTTCTCGTGTCTCGTACAGATAGACCAGACATAAAGCGGCAGGGGCTTTACAGGAAGATAATTGCTCAAGCTGAGAAACCTGCCCACTTTGAAATTCCTGAAGCAGCACCTACGACCACTCCCCTGCCTCCGGGCAAGAAGAGGAAGCCTTCTGTGGTGAAGGTTGCAGTCGCCAAGGCTAAGAAGGCCAAGGTTGCTCGGACCCGGAAGTCGGCTTTGACTGCGAAGGAAGCTGGAACCCCTCTTCCGGATATCCCTTCATTTGACGCATTCGCATCTCAGAGGGAGGCCGCACAGGCATCTGCCGAAGGTGACGGTGATAGCTTGTAGCTGGAACTTCCTTTGTCATCTTGACCAATCTCCTACGGAGTTCTTTGAGGCTGAGCTTCTTTTTATCTGATACAGCCCAGGAGCAGGTTGAAGCGCCTGTGGAGACGGACACAAGACTGCCTTCTCCCACCCCGGCTGGCGAGGAGGAGGGTAAATGTGCTTTTTTCATTTGTCTCATACTTCCGTTATTTTCTTTGCTATACTTCTCAGAAGTTTTCTTTTCTTGTAGCAGTGGCAGTCGGGGAGCAAGCCGAGGCCATGATAATGACAGAAGAGCTGCCTCGACCACAGGAGGGTCACAAGACTCGGCCAAAGCAGAGTACTATTCCGGCCAGACGCATAATCACTCGATCTACATCCCGCCATACTTTAGAGGTACCGGCCCAGCATATAGCTAGTGTGGAAATATCTTCGGGCAGCTCCCAGGTCGCCTCCCATGAGGAGGAAGTAGATTTCAGCGACAGCGAAGGAGAAGGTATTGCCGAATCAGAAGCCCCTCCTGCATTTGCGAAAGGTGTTCTGTCTCTTCGACCCGCCGAACTATCAGTGTTATCCCCTGAGGAAGAATTCCAGGAGGAGTTTGCCGGGCTCGATACTGAGATTGACATAACTCCACCACTCGCCATTTCGGCTACGGAACTTTCTTCTCTTTCGCCTCATTTTGAGGGTGCGGACCCTGCTCCAAAGGTGGGTTGTTCATCATATATGCTGCTTCATTTGTTTCTTTTATTTAGTGCTGAAGGTCGCTTTGCTTTGGTCTCAGAGTATTGTTGCTGCTACCTCGGCCACCTCCACATCCTTCATGGACATTTCCCTTGTAGATTTGGCTATTGTTCCTTTTCTGCCTTTAACTTGCACGGGGACTCCTGAGATCATTCGCCCTGTGCCAGTGCGGATACAGTCCTCGACAGACTTGGCATCATTAGACTTGGGGGCTGCAGAAGAAAGCGTCATCCTTGCTAGGGCTTCAGATCTTAGAGCCGAAACAGATCCGGCTAGGAGCTCTGCTTTCATACCGGCCGCAGTAATGTCAATTGCGCCCGAGTTAGCAATTCCTGCCATAGTGGCTGCAGAGTCCGAATTCCTGCCTACACAGTCTAAGGCACCTCTGTCCCCATCACCAGAAAGGGCAGCTGAAGGTGCAGCCTCCATTGCAGAGATAACCCCATTACTCATTGATTCTCCTCCCGCGGATGTCCAAGGTGTAGCTCCCGAGGCAGCAGCAGAGGAGGAGTCTTCAGTCCAGCAGGGGAGTACAGAGAGATACCGGCTAGCTCTTTCGGCAGATTTGCCTTCTTCGTCCTCCCAAGCGGGCATTGGACTATGGGCAGATATTGACGGAGAGGTGACTTTCGAAGTCGTCGCATCTGCTTCCTTTGGCTTTACTTCTCCTGACAGCTTCGTCTGGCAGCATCTGGACATGTTACGCCAGCTGGTAGAGTCTCAGCCTGGCTTGACATATCTACAGCTGAAGGAAATCGCCAATCGCCTCACTGCTGGGCTGCAAGCCATGGGCTGCCCTTTGGACATATGGGCTCAGCGGGTCTTGCTTTTATTGAAATTCGTGCATCGGAGAGACTTCCTAGCACGAATCATGGTTGACAGGCTGACGGCGTTGAAGTTGCAGAGGTCGGAATGCAAATCCGAGGTGGAAAAGCTAACGCTGACACTTGATGAACGCCAGGCCGAGCTACAGAGTATTATTCAGCGGGAGGAGGCTATCCAGAAACGGGTAGCCGTTTTGGAGGCGGAGCTCACTGAACTTCGGGCCGAGCTGCAGCAATTATCTTCTGTTCGGCCACAGTCCACCGAGGAGGTGGCTTCACTGGAGGGTCGGGTGATGTCTTTCCAGGACCTGTCCATGAGGCTTCAGGAGGAGGAAGCGCGCCTTCATGAGTTAGGAGCCGCCCCCTATGTTGGTCTTCTGGCCTTTGAAGATATCTTTCGGCGGCCATGAATTATCTTCACTTTCTTTTCTTTTCTTTCTTCTCTTCCCATCTTTTTTGTTTGTGACACAGCGTCCCCTCGGGGCCCCTTATGTACTCACTTCGTAATGAAATGAAAAGAGATCTTTTGGCTTCATGTGTATCCATCTTGTCTACCATGTGGTTTCATCACTTCGGGAAGTGGGGTAGTGGTTTTAGCAATCCCTCATGTGAATGGCTCGTACCTAGCAGGAGAGCGTCCACCCCTTCAGAGAAAGGATGGGGAACTCGCTCCACCGCGTGACGGGCATCCGAGGAGGTGCTTAAACCGGATTGTGTTGGTATCATCAAACGTCCCTCTTGGCGACATGTGCTATGAGGGAGACAGTTTGCAGGGATGTGACAGAAGGGGTTTCATCAGAATAGACGGAAAGTCTAGACTGGGTAGAGGTTATGGCAGGTGGGACATTTGAAGGGGGCATAGTTTTCATCAGAACAGACGTAGGGTCTGAACTGGACAGGGTTTTATCATTGATCGGGCGTGGCGCTGGTCGATCAACGGTGGTTTCATCATCGATGCAAAGGGTTTTATAAGTTTCATCAGAATGAACGAAAGGTCTAAACTGGGTAGGGTTTCATCATTGATCGGGCGAGGTGCCGGTCGATCAACAATTGATTTCATCATCGATATTGGGCTTATATCGATGCAAGGAGATTTCATAAGTTTCATCAGAATAGACGAAAGGTCTAACTGGACAAGGTTTCATCATTGATCGGGCAGGATGCCGATCGATCAACGGTTGGTTTCATCATCAATATTGGGTTTATATCGATGCAAGGAGATTTCATAAGTTTCATCAGAATAGACGAAAGGTCTAAACTGGACAAGGTTTCATCATTGATCGGGCAGGATGCCAATCGATCGACGGTTGGTTTCATCATCAATATTGGGTTTATATCGATGCAAGGAGATTTCGTAAGTTTCATCAGAATAGACGAAAGGTCTAACTGGACAAGGTTTCATCATTGATCGGGCAGGATGCCAATCGATCGACGGCGGGACGTATGTGAAGGTGTTGGTCTCGTCAGGACAGACGTAAGGTCTATTCCAACAGGTTTTATCGCACATGGGGCTTGCCAAGAAATGCGTAGGCTTCATCAGGGCAGACGTGAGGTCTGAGCTGGACAGGCTTCATCAGGGTGGTGATGGGTTTCATTGTCGGTGGGACGTTTGAAAGTGGGTATGTAGGTTTCATCAGGGTAGACGTAAGGTCCACCCCGGGAAGGCTTTATCATCGGTGGGGCATAGAGCCAGATGACCGACGGAAGGCTTCATCAGTGAAGGGGAGGCAAAGGTAGCGTGCCGGTTGGCATGGAGCTTTTAAATTACCACATTACTGACCCAAGTGCCCTTTCGGGTTTTCACCGGAGCCAGCCCCCTCTTGCTTTTGCCCACGCGCCCTTTCGGGTTTTCACGTGGCGGGGTACCCGATTTTGCCTGCGGTGCCCTTTCGGGTTTTCACCACAGCTGGGTTTTTGGCCATTTTTGCCCTTATCCGGGATGTCCGAACAAGTCTGGCGGGGTATCTCTATTTTTAACCCCCTCTCTTTTTTTTATATACATAGTTTCCTGAATTGGGACTTCAGCACGGATCTGGCGATGTGCTGCTTCATTAGTGCATGTTCTTATCATCGGTATTGGGTATATACCGACGCAAGGATTCCATAGGTTTCATCAGGGTAGACGTAAGGTCTACACTGGGCTGGTTTTATCATTGATCGGGCAGGGTGCCGATCGACCAATGGTAGGTTTCATTACGGCGGGACGTAAAGGGATTTGCAAATTTGATAGGACGGGTTTCTTTGTTGATCAGGCAGGGTGCCCATTGATCAAAGGTGGGTTTCATCATCGGTATTGAGTTTATACCAATGCAAAGATCTTATGAGTCTTCATCAGAATAGACGTAAGGTCTACCCTGGGCTGGTTTTATTGCCGATCGGACAGGGTGCCAATCGATCAACAGCAGGTTTCATCATCGGTATTGGGTTTATACCAATGCAAAGGTTTCATGGGTTTCATCGGGATAGACATAAGGTCTAAGCCGGATAGGTTTCATTGCTGCTCGGACGAGTGTGCCCATTAATCAGCAGCAGATTTCATCACGGTGGGACATAGCGAGACACGCAGCTCTAGTCGGAACAGATGTAAGGTCTAGACCGAACAGGTTTCTTCGCCGATCGGGCAGGGTGCCTTGTCGACCGAAGATGGGTTTCATCATCGGTATTGGGTTTATACCAATGCAAGGATATCATGGATTTCATCAGGATAGACGTAAGGTCTAAGCTGGATAGGTTTCATCGCTGATCGGGCAATGTGCCAATCGATCAAAGCAGGTTTCATCGTCGGTATTGGGTTTATACCAATGCAGGGATTTCATAGGTTTCATCGGGATAGACGTAAGGTCTAAGCCGGATAGGTTTCATCATTGACCTGGCAGTGCGCCAATCGATCAAAGCAGGTTTCACCATGGTGGGATTTTGGCAAGGTATGAGGGTTTTATCAGGACAGACGTAGGGTCTGAACTGGGTGGGTTTGATCATTGATCGGACAAGGTGCCGGCCGATCAACGAGAAGTTTATGACGGGAGGTGAGGTTTCTTTAGGATCACCATATTACTGGCCCAAGCGCCCTTTCGGGTTTTCACCGGAGCCAGCCCCCTCTTACTTTTGCCCACGCGCCCTTCCGGGTTTTCACGTGGCGGGGTACCCGATTTTGCCTGCAGTGCCCTTTCGGGTTTTCACCCCAGCTGGGTTTTAGCCATTTTTGCCCTTGCTCGGAAAGCCTGAACAAGACCGGCAGGGTATCTCTATTTTTAACCCCATTTTTATTTATTTTCATTCTTTTATTCTCTCTTCCCCTCTTTTTGGGAGGGTAACAAGTCGGACTGTCATTAGATCATGGTAAGGGATGGCTCGGCCAGGGCGGAGTGCCGCTAGACCAAGGAAGAAGGGTAGCTTGGTTAGGGCGGAGTGCCGCTAGACCAAGGAAAAGGGTAGCTCGGTTAGGGCAGAGTGCCGCTAGGCCAAGGAAATGGGTAGCTTGGTTAGGGCAGAGTGCCGCTAGACCAAGGGAGCAGGGTAGCTCGGTTAGGGCGAGTGCCGCTAGACCAAGGAAATGGGTAGCTTGGTTAGGGCTGAGTGCCGCTAGACCAAGGAAATGGGTAGCTCGGTTAGGGCGGAGTGCCGCTAGACCAAGGAAATGGGTAGCTCGGTTAGGGCAGAGTGCCGCTAGACCAAGGAAATGGGTAGCTCGGTTAGGGCGGAGTGCCGCTAGACCAAGGAAAAGGGTAGCTCTTAGCCTGATTACTCGGGGAATATTGGTTGGGCAGCATGATACAGCTTTAGGTGTCTACCGTTGAGTGGTGAGAATTGGATCTCCCCTCGATGGTTAACAACCATGTAGGCCCCTCCTTCGTAGACCCTATAAATCACATAAGGACCTTCCCAATTAGGATTCAGCTTTCCTTTTGGGTTGGACGCCATGACTTCTCTTTTCTTGACCATGACGAGGTCACCTTTCTTAAATTCTCGTCCTTTTACGAGTTTGTTGAATGCAGTGGCCATGCGGGCCTGGTACATCTGGATATTCTTCTGAGCTTGGAGGCGCTTCCCTTCCAATTCAGCCAATTCTTGTAATCTTCTTTCTGCATTGGTTTGTTCGCCACGGGCCAGGTCATATTGAACTGCCACCCTGAGTGACGGGACTTCCAACTCCAGTGGAACTACTGCCTCCGAGCCGTATACCAGTGAGTATGGCGAGCACCCTGTAGGTGTCTTGAAGACAGTGCGGTATGCCCATAGAGCTTCATACATCTTTTCTTCCCAGTCCTTCTTATTAGAACTGACGACTTTAGCCAACAAGGTGCATAACGTTTTGTTGAAGGCTTCTGCCAATCCATTTGCCTGTGGATTGTAAGGAGTGGAAGTCCTCCATTCGATCTTATACTTCTCGGCAAGCCGATAGATCTTTTGATTTCTGAAATGACTTCCATTATCAGATATTATTCGGCTGGGGATCCCAAACCGGAAGATAATGTTCTGTTTGATGAATCTGGTCACTTCTCGTAATGCTATAGCCTCCGCCCATCGGGAGAAGTAATCTGTTATTGCCAGTATGTACTTATGTCCGGCTGAAGAGGTCGGTAGTGGGCCGACTACATCGGTTCCCCATTGTGCAAATGGCCAGCTAGGGATTGTAGGGTGCAGAACGGCAGGTGGCTTTCTAGGCACAACAGCATGCTCCTGACATTTCTGACATGACTTCACAAACTTGCAGCAATCTTCAAACATAGTGGGCCAATAGTAGCCCAGGTTCTTGATTTCTATCTTCATCTTAGGGCTAGCTTGGTGAGCACCTGCCGTCCCAGCATGTATTTCTTTCATCGCTTGCCAAGCTTCCTCAGTGGACAGGCAGCGGAGCAGAATCTTCTTACGTGCATCTGCCATTATTCGGAACAGCGTTCCATTTCTGAATTCATAAGAATCTTTAATCCTTAGAAGTTTCATCTTTTCTTCTCTTTTCTGTGGCAGCTGTTGGTGTAAGAACCATTGTAGCAGGTGCTGTCTCCAATCAGATGCCTGTTCTGTACTGATCGTGGCGACTTCATTTTCTTCGGGGCAGCCTTCTAGCATGCTGGGGACTTGCCGCCGATTTATAACAACAATGTTCAGTGTCTCATCCGGCGGGACTGCTATTGAGCTGGCTAGCTTTGCCAATGCATCAGCCTGGGCATTATGTGCACGGCCCACATGCTTGAGCTCAATATGATAGAATTTCGCCATGAGGCGCACAGCTTTTTGGTGGTAGGG